>JABCQV010000501.1:0-52454 GCA_013186375.1 Fusarium aywerte | reverse complement strand
CAATTATAGCTACTTAGTTAACTATATAGCTTTTATAATATTTTCGCCTAAAGACCCTATATAGCCCGACTTTTTAGGGGGTAGGCCGGGCTATAGCTTAGCCGACTGGGCTTCTATCGCGGCAGCGCTTAGTCGCGCCTACCTAGTCAAGCGCCAAACTTTTCCATCGGCCATGAGATCACGAACACAGCTCTACCCGAGCTTCAGCATCCCCACGTCAGACCAAAAATTGCCGACGGCACAACGACACTTGACAATCTCCACTCCATCGTCACTCAATTAGATTTCGACTTGTTTCTTTACATCTTCAATTGATTTCGCCAAATAATTTAGCCATGGCCTCGCCGCTCAAGACATTCGTCTTGCGCATGCCTGTAACAGGTCTCGTGCGCTCGTCCCCGAAAGCTTCCTTCTCGACGACCATCTCTGCCGCCCGTTCCGCATCATGCCTCTCGCGCTCACCTCTCCGACAGCAATGTTTCACGCCCGTCGTTTCGATCAACAAGAACTTTGCCCGCGGCGTCTCGGATAAAGCTCAACCGGAACCAGCTCAAGCTGCGTCCAGCAACAACGACGGACTCCCACCTCTGGACTGGAACAACTTCTTCAAGCTGCGAGTCAAGCGCCGACGATACCAACTTTTGTTTTCTATCACCAATGGAATGTTTGCCGGTAGCGCGGGAGCCGTTTTCCTCTCGACGGGTAGTGCGGAACCAATTATTTCTCAGATCCCTCTGGATCCGTTCATGACGCTGGGACTTATGACGCTCGCGTTTTCGGGACTCGGATGGTTGAGTGGTCCTAGTATGGGAAACCAGGTGTTTTACATCCTGAACCGTCAATGGAAGAAGCAAATGACGCAGAAGGAGGCTCAATTCTTTGAGCGCATCAAGAAGAACCGAGTTGACCCCACCAACTCGAGCGCCAGCAACCCTGGTAAGTTTTTTTCTCGACTAATTTCTCTTTAATAACCGACGATCAAACTAACGTCATCTAGTGCCCGATTTCTACGGCGAGAAGATCTCAAGTGTAGCTGGATACCGCCAATGGCTAAAAGATCAAAAGGCATTCAACAAAAAGAAGACTGCCAACTTTGTGTAGTCGAAAAAAGAAAATTCATTTCAAAACTATAAGTCTTGCAGACTTGATGGCAAAACGGTGGATGTAATGGCTCAATTGACGGGTAGAAATGGTCTGCCTGTGTTGCAGCCCGGATTAACACGGGCGTTGTATGTATATCGTTAAAATCTCTTATCCAATACGACTACCCCCCTTTCCTTTTCAAATACTATTTTGGACTTTTGATGATGATTATATGAAAGGTACAGTAGGATCGACAGTGTCCTTCCATGATTTGATTCCACCAGAAATATCGCCGATGAAGCGCTCTCCATTGTTTCCGATTCCTAGATCCTTGAGTTTTTGTGCCGCAATTTGTGAATCGTTTCCAACTCGACATATCAAGTATATGGGTGTAGATGATTGTAGATCGCTTGGCCAGCCTTCAGGTGTGGCTTCACCACGAGCGCTCATGAAGCGACTGATAGGAATGTTGATTGAGCCCGAGATGTTGCAGAGGTCGAAATGTTCCTTCTCTCGAACGTCCACCAACAAAGTCTTCTTATCTCCCGATTTTGATATCGTTTCATATTCCTTTGCCGACACTCGCTCATCAGGCTTGAGCAATTGGACTGGCTTTCTGACACCGCAGAACTGGACATAATCCATCGACGTCTTGAGCTCTTCCAAGGTCAACCCGTTTTCATCACCACAAGCTAAGCAGGTCTTTCTTCTGCCTCTCATCCTCACAGATCGGAACGGTGTGTCTGCAGTTCCCGCAAAGAGCAACAACATTGGCGTCTTTGCGTCTCCATAAACCTCAAGATCACCCCTCGAAATCAGCTTGATCGCTTCAAGAGCTTGCAAGACACCCATTGTACCAACGATAGGCCCGATGATACCGCCCTCACCACATCCTATCACACTATCCGGAGGGGGCGGGGTAGGAAAGACGCAGCGATAACAGGGTCCTTTACCAGGAGGATTGTTGAGAACAATTAGTTGACCAGAGGTCTGGAATGCAGACGCCGAGACGAGAGGCTTGGAGAGGAGAACGCAAATATCAGAGATGAGATAGCGCGACGTAGGATGATCCGTACAGTCGAGTACGAGATCGTATCCAGATACGATATCCTGAGCGTTCTGAGGAGTAAGGTGAGTATTATGCGCATGGTAAATTATCGTCGGGTTGAGACTTGATCAGTTAGTTAAGAATCCCTACACTGGAAGGGGACCTCACTCTTTAAGATATGTAATTGCGCTCTGCACCTTACTCATGCCCACCCTTCCCGTCGAATGCGCAACTTGACGATGTAAATTCGAAACCTCAACTTCATCGCCGTCAACAAGACCGATTGTCCCGATGCCTGAGCCAGCTAGGTATGCCGCAGCAGGACACCCCAGACCCCCAGCTCCAACGAGCAGAACCTTGGCCTTACGCAATCGCAATTGACCTTTGACACCATTAGCTTAACTAGACTAGATGTTTGAGGTGAATGTTTCACCTTGAAGTCCGAAATTGGGGACAATCATTTGTCTGCTATAGCGCTCATATTCGTGATTATCAAGAGGCCATTTCCATGACTCTTCAGTTTTAGTTTCACGAGCTTCGGATTCTGCGACTGCGAGTTGTGAGCGTAGGTCAGCGAGCTCGACTTCTCGCTTTGCGATTTCTCTTCGGATTTTATCGATGTTATCCATTGTCATGGTATGAAAAGATCATGGAAAGAAGTGTGATGCCAAGTTCAAAGGTGAAGGCATCACTTTAAGAGACATAATTGGACCCCACTATGATGAGAATATGGTCACTTTAGTCTTCATCGAACACATGAATGATGGCAAAAGCCGCTCATCGAGGTATATGAATCAAGAATACCCTCTACATAATCTATAAAATATTATCTATATATTGGACTAATATTCAACTAACCCTCTTTACCATTGCAGTCAAGCATCAAGTGCCCCTCCATACAGTCTCGGTGTACCCCACCACCATCTCGGTGAAGCGCCACTCACCGAAAATGTTTCCATCAACTTTGTTCAACACCAACTTTTGACAATCCCCAATCCCGACTTACATCCCGCAACCTCTTCTAACCACAACACAAAATGGTACAAACTCCCCATATCCATATATAAATTGCGCACATAAACTAACATCCCCAGGCTCCTCAACCGCCAGGTCTCAAAAAGCCCTCCGCCAGAACCCTCCGCCACCAGCGCGTAACAGGCCAAATCCACCCTCAAGCGCCCCAAAAAGTCTTCCGCGACGATGCCGCCGTAACAGACTCTTTCCTATCCAGCAAGCGCGACAAGCGCTTGATAAAACACTCCTCGTTCGTCTCGCGCATCCAATCCGCGCGCATCTCAAAGTCCACGAAGCGCCGCCGACCCTCCAAGAAACTTGCTACGACGCTCGATAGTCTCGCGGATGCGCTGCCGGAGCTCGAGGAGGCTGATGCTGAGCAGCAAGGAAAGATCCGCCACAAGAGTCTGAAGAGCAAGAAGGGTGCGCTGAAGAAGAAGGAGAGGATTGTCAAGGGTGAAATGGAGAGGTTCGGAGTTAGTATGGCGAGGTTGACGGCGCAGGAGGGGAATACTGTGCAGCAGGATGAGAAGATGGGTGAGGAGGAGAAGAAAGATGCTCCTGCGCCGACGGCGAATCGGTGGGCGGCATTGAGGGGGTATATCTCTTCGACGATGGAGCAGAATCCTGCTTTTGCTGAAAAGAACTAAAATAGCGGATGGGAGAATGGGAGTCAAAAGATACCAAGCTGGAAGATGATCTGGAAGTTGCTGATAAGAAGGCGGTAGGAGTATATCGCTACATAGATTCTACTTGGGCGTTCATGGCGTTAGATCTAACCACTTCACGTTTGAAGAATGATATTCTTCGCATTTCAAGAGGCAATGGGAGATAAAAATGTCAGAATAATTATTCTTGTCCATACCCTAACCAACGCCTCAGTCGCTAACTCGCAGATCCCTTGCATTACTTGATATCTGGGGATAAATGATAAAAGCCAATAACAAAACGTCATGCACGCGCGCATAAAATCCTCATCTCTTTGTTACATAACAGCCATATCTCCTTGCTGCTCTTCGCTACCACCAACGCCGTGTAGCAAAAGCAAACTCTCGCAGTAGCTAAAAGCTGCAGGGAAAATCAAGACGAAAAGAACTAATCGACCGTGAACGCATAGCATCCTTCGTGAATTTCATTACAGTGGTAGACGTGCATCAGAGTGTTTGGATCGCTTTGCGATTTTTGGGTAAAGCTGTTGTGGAGTTGGGGGACCGCTTGCCCCGGATTTTGACGGGTGTCGGAGAGCTCGAATGGATCCGGGGTTCTTTGGTGATTCGGTCGGGCTTGCATGCGCGAATACCAAGTGCAGCTGGAGCAGACCGCGCTTGGTACGTTTTTGGGCGCCCAAAGTCTCTCATTCCAGTCCAAGGAGGCAAAGTTCGTTTCGGAGGAGTGGTCTTGACTGTGGTGACCGAACTCTTTCCGCCTTGACTAGGGGAAGACTTCATTGCTTCTTGCTTAATTGAAGGTTTCTGCGCCGGTTGGCTCCTGGCAGCAGATTTGATGTCACCCTTCTTCGCAGCCCTTTCTTCCATGATTTGTTTCAAAAGTTCCTCGAATTCTTCGCAAGAGCCGTAGCAGTCCGTTCTCTATTCGATCCGCGGCGGTGTCTTGTTGGAAAACGGGCTGGCGCTTCTCCTATCTTGGCTATTAGATACGTCTCATAAACAGTTTAGGGGTCACTCACGATCGCCTTCGCTCGCCCTCCTTGCGGAGGTTTTCGATTATTCGCATCATCTCTTTGCGACCGCCGTAGCTGTCAACCATCTTTCCACCCATACTCATCGACACCTTCTCGCGGGCATTAGCGCAGAGAAGGCGCTTGACAAGGAGATGGCGCATCAATAGGCAGACAAAGACACCGCAGTCGCTGCCATTCTCTTGCTGGGGGCAATCCTCGAGGTTAATGAATCGCAGGGGTCGTCCAAGAATGTTCGCAAGCTTGCGTGTAGCCACGTTGGCTTCGGAGTAGTTGGCACCACCAAGAGAGTCGTAGTGAAAGGCCACACCATCAAGAGTCGAGACCAGAAGTAGCGACCAATGGCTACCTCCTTCAGCGACACTCACATTACGGTTGTCGTTGATAGGTAGGAAGATATGCGTGACCTTGGAAAAATCGGGAAGAGCTGACTGGATTGATCGGGTGTCTGGCTCCTTCATGAGAAGGAATGTCATGCTAGGACGGAGGAGAACGATGCGAGCTTGGGGATACCGAGGAAGAGTCTCGCGCTCGAGATACTCTTCCCAAAAAGCGATGTTGTTGTCGGTTAACCAGTCATGCTTGAGAGCCTTGATATCTTCAGCTGTCAAGAGGACATCGTAGTAGCTGAGGTAAGGCTTCTCAGGAGCGAGCTATTGATTCAAGGCGTCAGCGTGAACGCCACTTGGACAGGTCGCATTCCATGCATAATTGACCAACGCGCATCTCAATGATGGTGCATCAATCATAGGCATGTGCGCAAGAATGCGGGGTTGCACATACCGAATCGCCAAAGTGGCGGGCCATCCTCTGACGAAACGGCATCCTGTGTTGTTTGGTATTTCCAGAGGATGTTGATTCAGTTGACGAGGTAGAAGAGCGAGGTGTTATTTCTGGGGATAGTGTCGAATCTGCAGGCGTGGCCTCGTAATCGGAGTTTGCGTTTGAAGTTGAGTCGGTGGTGTCAGCCGAGCTTGAGCTGCCTGGTCGTGATCGGCGATTCCGGAAGTTGAATAAACCGTGAAAGCGGCTATGAGGGCAGGGATGTTAGATGATGATCGTAGACAAATTGAGAGCGCGAGAGACGCTGTTGCAACTTTCGTTGCAATTCGTGGTATAGTTTGTGGAGGAGTAAAATGTAAATGGAAGGAAGTAGAGTGGAAAACGAAGTTATGTAGAGCGACGAATGCAAAAGTCGTTGACCGGTGACAGTCGGTGGCAGTGTAAGTGATTAACACGAAGAACAATAGGTAGAGAATAGGACGGAGCGGGGTGAACAACAATAGCAGAGGCAACTCAGGATTAAAAGGAATGCATACAGAATAGACCCTTGAATTAAGAGAGTCGAGTTGAGGGGTGGTAAACCAATGTTTATGATCGTCAATGTAAACGCGGAAAATCGGTTGGGGAGTAAAAAAAAGTGAAGAGCGAGGAAGAAAAAAAAACTGGAGCGAGGGCGGTGCTTCTGCGTCTCGTCTGCGCGTCCACTTCGACTCGCGGGAGGCTCAGCCCATCCCATGCATGGAAGCGAGGTGCAGCTCGCGACGGAAAACCCAAACCCTCCTGTCCGGGCGAATGCGGGGCAGGACGGACGGCACTGAGCACTAGCGTCAATGCCCTGGAGGCCCCCCATGTTTGTAAGCCCGGGGCGCGGACCTTTGTGCTGTCTGTCATAAGGCATGCAGACAGTTCAGACCAGAAGAGTCATATGACGACAGTGGTGCACCAAGTTGGGGGATGCCTCGTGCGAGCCACTCAGAAGAGATGAAACGAAAGAAGAACACTCGTTCTTAAACATAGACAAACAGATACACCAAACAAACGAAACAGTCAAAACACCTACCCAGACCCGTGCCCATGCCCTTGCGTTAAAATATGCCCCGCTTCAGCAGAACCCATCATGCCACTCAAGTTTCAAGTTGTAACAAAAGCAGAAAAAGCGTTATCGAAAAAGTAAGGGTTTCGGCAGGAGACGAAACGTCGTGGCTAGCGAGTAATTGATTTCAAAGCGAATCCGAATTGATAAAGTTATCGAGTAGATGAATCCGAAATTGTGTGAGTACGAAAATTAACCATGTATTTATCGTAAAAAGCTTCTTCGTTCAGCAAGGTCTTGACTTTTATATATGATGCGCATCTCGGTCTTGGAATGACACCCTCAGCGCCACAAAATTAGCTACGTCACCCCCTACTACCCAAACCCTTAGGGGATCAGAAAACTTGGCTGATGGGAGCATAGGAGACGGAATTAGCAGGCCACTTTATGCGAGTTCAGAGCAGACCCTTAATCCATTTATTTTGACACCCTGAAGCTTAGAGGTCAACTTTTCTGTTACCCCCTAGCCAAACCATCGGCGTCATCGTTGCCAAACTCCGCCCATCAAACGCCCCCGGGATATGATACCGCGCCGTCAAGGGAATCATCGTCAGGCAGGCAATTTCCATGATCGTGATGGCTATCTCGACACGTAACTGGTGAGCATCTTCCCCACATGATCTTCCTCGACTATCTCATGTTTATCACCTCGATGTATTCTGTCTTACTCCATTGCCAGTAATCGTCAAGTCTCCCTTCACCCTCATCAACTTCAAGAGTACAGCCTACGATTCTTCCATTTCTAGTCTAGCTTTAACAAAAGCGGCAAAATCCCCAGTCATCTACCCATCCCTCCTTAGCCCTGCTGTCACCGATCTCAAACCTTGTATCGTTCCATCTTTATTATATGGATCATTAAAATAAGATCGCTTACGGTTTGTCTAGAATCAATATGTGAGTAACCAATATCATCATTGTGAAAGAATCACTTCGCAATAAGAAACATCATCAATTGGTCTTATTACATAGTACTGTATTCTCGTCGACCAAAATCTGCCAGATGTAAATCTTGCGCCCTGGCCAACATGAACTTGCCCCATCAATCAATCTTTTTGGATCCCTGTTGAACCCTGATTTTCTTGCCCCATCACATACCCACAGTTAGCTCCATTGCGTCGTATCTAACACCCCCAAATACCCTACAATAGAAAATCTCATTCTTGATCCTCGTACTCTTCAGTCTGGTGCTTGGCCAATCGTCCATGAAGGGCATGTAAATTTCTTGTCGCCTTTTCAAACAGATGGCGGCGTCTTGCTTGCGCCTCTTGTAACTTGCGTTTGGCCTCTTCTTGGGATTTAACACGTTTGTCGAGGGTTGCTTTTACCGACCGCGTGCCACGGAGAAACTTATTGCCATCCTTTTTCCATATTTCGTGGACCTGCTGCCTTTCTTGCGTGTACCGTCGCTCGATCTTGTCCACGCAACCGATGCCATTCTTACGATAGGTATCCGCCCCTCGATAGATAGTCGCTTCTTTAGCTTGAAGATGTCCAAGCATAGTCTAGGCATCATGTAAGTATTCCACTTCAGAGAAAGAACAATGAGTCGTACCTTGATAAGCCCATGCAGCTTTCCTGCCACCTCTTCGTTCGGACCCTTGGGAGCCGGTGATTCAGCGTGGTCCTCTTCGCCCTGAGTTTTATCTTGCTCATCCTCGTCGACAACTTCAGGAGGCTCTTTATCACGCACTTGTAGTGAGGCCAGAATTTGAGCGTGCAAGTCTTGGTTACTTGCGGTCGGCTCACTTCGCTGGTGTCTATCACTGACTCTTTTTTGCTCATTCGGCTTCTCTTTAGTTGCAACTCCGGTTTGGGCAGACATTGATCCCGCAGCTGCCAGACTTGAGAGATAGTCTTGTTGTAGTCCTTCGCGTTGAGGATATGGGGACACCTAGTCCGCAAGGCTCCGCAGACGCTGGGATCTTCTATGCCCTGACGTTTGCTTACTGCTATGTGATAATGCTGGATGGTCGGCATCATCTTCATCGCCCGGGCGTGTTCCTTCAGCTGGCAACGGGCTACCTGCTTGGCTGACACTGAATCTTCGCGATAGCTTACTGAACTTACGAGGCGGCATGGAGGTATCGGTGACCGGATCTCTCGTAGAGGCAGGTCTCTTCAAAGTGTTCGCCATGGAAGCATTGCGCTGAGCAAGGATATTGGCATCTCGAGCTGACAAAACCTCCCTTGGGCCGATCCTAATCGGCTGCTCTCGGTTGATCCTTGGAGCCGGAGCCTTAGGGTCGGCCTTTACCGCTATAACGTTCTTCTGTGCAGTTTCCTGCCTCTTAGGCCGACCTACAGGTCTCATGGGCTTGGGGACCTGTGGTTGGGGAGCAACAATCCGTTCTTGTTTGATTTGGGCAGCATTCGATAATTCCTCATTATCGACAATGGGATCAACAAGTAATTCCCCTTTCGATGGAGCTGCCTCTAGAGGCATCGTTTCTGTAGGAGAAGTTTCAGCTGGAGCGTTGGTTGGAACAAAATCACTGTCATCAGACGGCTCAGAGCTGTTGGGACTGCTAGAAAGTACAATAGGATCCTCGGTCGATCCTTGAGTGTCATTCCTAGTCATGGGTCTCTCTTGACCATTCGAGGGTTGCAGCGCAGCCGAAGACTTCTCTTTTGCTTTCGTTGTTCTCTTGTTCAACACGGGCGAGGTCTTTGCAGTTGAGTTCGCTCGAGGAACAACCGGGGAAACGTTGCTATGCGCTTTCCCCGCTTTTTCGGCCTCTTCTGGGCTTTGCTGTACTAACTCACCCCTCAAAGCTGACTGACGTGTAGTTCTCCCAGTAGCTATTGGGGCAGCTTTCCGAGAAGCCTTTGGTGTAATCTTTGGAGAAGGCTTTGAGACGCCCTTTGGAGCATTCTTGGGGGCTGCTTTCTTGCCAGGTTTTGGAGTGAGATCCTTTGCACTCTCAGCAGGCGAGACCGAGGCGGCATGAGCTTGTCGCATATTCTTCACCATAGACATGTGTGCGGACTCATTCGCCGCCTTACGTTCGGGGGGCTCTATGATCTGCTGCGTCGTTTCATCAAACTTGATGGGTGATTTGGCTCTTTGTTTGCCGCGCCTCGTTCCACGTGCTTTTGCCTCAGCTGACTTTGGTGTTCCGGTGGTTGGAGGGGCCTTTACGCCCCCAGGAGATTCTTGCACTTGTTCGGCATTCTTTCCCAACTTTTGGCGTGCCCTTGTAAGTACCCCAGGAGAATGAAAAGGGGGATCTTCTTCGATAGGTCCAAGTTCGTCCTCCAAAACCTTGATGGAATCTTTGGCCTTCTTTGAAGACTTCACAGCCTTGCCCTTCACTGCAGATTTCTGTAGCGGCTTTTCCTTCTCAATGTCCTGTGGCTGCTTTGTAACAGCCTGTTGCTCCTCTCGATCCTCTGGCGCCGGGGTGGCATCATATAGCTCGTCTTCCGGTAAGTGATTCATAGGATCTCCCTCGGGGGCCTGAAATGAGTCGGGGATGGTATCAGGTAGTTCAGGGACAGTATTGTTCTCAGGAAACTCCCAGAGCATACCAACAGCGGCTTGCGAGAGTGTGGTTTGTGGTGGATAAGGCGAACTTCGCCGTGCAGTAGTTGCTGTCTCTGAGAAATCGACTAAAGGCGTCCCGTTGTCGGCCTGGGGTCCTGTAATAAGCTGTGATGGCAGCGGCTGGGTACTAGGAAGCTTTCCAGAACCCGATTTCTGGCTGGAAAGGTCATCAAACTCAAGCGGAGAACTCTCAAAGGCATTTAAACTATTGTCCTCGACAGGTGTGCTTCGACGGGTTGTAGCAACGTCGGACCAAAATTCTGGTAGGATTTGGTTGGACGGTATGTCTTCATCAACTCCATCCAATTTCATCAAATCAGCATCATCAACTTCGTCTTCAAATTCATTTGCCGATGTTTGTGGATGTTTCTGGATACTTGGAGGTACTTGAGGCGACTGCAAGTGACGACTCGTTGGGGTAGTTTCGAGTTGACCAATCTCAAGCTGTGACTGAAATCTTGCCCGTTGATTAGGTTTCCCACCCCTTCGCGTTGTCGGCATGACGGCATGCACTTTGAAGATTGTTAGTGGTTGCGCTCTCAAGCGGGGGTGTCATCTAGTAATTCTCTTGGGTTGCAGTAATTATAACTTACAGATTTTCTTTAGAATCGGCCGTTGTTTGACGTGAGCTATCGCTGGCGGAAAGCAACTTTAAGATAGCAAAACATTCAGACTCCGGTCAGAAATGAGTGAATGGCCACATGAAAAAAAAAAATGAAGAATTATCGGGTTCCAAGGTTGATATTTGGCAAAACGACATCACCCTGAGGCACGATAGGCAGGAGTCGTGGATGGGAAGGAGCAACCACACGCCGGCGCCTGAGGTTCACTGCTGCCTTCCCATCTCAACTTCAAAGCAATCTCGAATAATTGGCACATGCTTATCATTTTTAGCTGTGATTCAGCTACCTAATTACCTTTTGCGAAACACTTGGATATCCCACTATGTCGCCGGTCCAACCGAGTGTTCTAGGGTGGTTCAACGGCTTACAAACTGCCAACGCCCATGGAAATAAGCGCAACTGCCAGCGATGACCCGGCGGGATATGCTAGGAAATAAGATGCATCTCGATTTGACATGTAGGTTAGCCTTGGCCCTGCGAATCCTGTTCAATTTCGACAATGCTTGGTAACATCAACCATGCAGTCGGTAGATCATATTGTGCGAAACCCGACGGCCCGGAATTCATTATGAAACAACGCGGACTTTGCTGCGGACTCTCAGTCGAGCCAACGGCACCCATGTCACTCCCGCGCGCCGCATTATTCAGCAATTGGTGGTGGAAATACTTGCTATCTCCGCTCCGCTTTAATCTATGATCCGCGCCATCATGGACATTTCCATCTATAATCCAACGAATTCCATGAGTTGATGTCTTTTGTCATCTCGCGATCGCTTTATAAGTCTTGTTGTCGCACATTTGACAGAATCGACCTAGCGATAGCTGTGCAACCGCCTATCACCTCGTTGTAAGCTGACAGCTACTGCACTAGAGCTTCTCACTCTCGACACCATGTCTAATCAAGCTGCTACCAGCGAATCTGTTAGCAAAGGTCGAGTCGCCGTTGTACTACGCAAACAAAGCGTCCTTACGCAGCGGCCCGAACCGAAGAAGTACCCACCGATTTCTTCTATTCCTCATACATCGGCCGAACGTTTAGCGCAAGCTGCTGAAGATTATGTCGTCGATCGCGATCATCCAGCTCCAAAGACCTATCTTTATCTCGCATATGGATCGAACCTTGCAGCCGAGACGTTCCTGGGCGTGCGTGGAATTCGTCCGCTTTCGCAAGTGAACGTTTCAGTGCCAACGTTGGAGCTTAAGTTCAATCTACCTGGAATTCCTTATCGAGAGCCATGTTTTGCAAACGTCGACTTCAGAAAGCTTCCTGAGAAGCCCAAGCTGCCTCCAAAGGTGCCAGTTCCACCTTTCGATCCCTCACAGCCACCACACTCGGAGTCGATGAAATGGGAGGAAGGCCTTATAGGTGTGGTATACGAAGTGACGGAGGAAGATTACGGCACCATCATCCGCACTGAGGGTGGTGGAGCAGGTTACAAGGAGATCGTCGTACCTTGCATTCCCTTACCCCCAAAGGTCTCGATTCCTGAGAAGCCATATCCAGAAATTCCCAGACCCTTTATGTCGAGAACCCTCTTTGCGCCACAGATTCCCGACAAGGATTTACCAGACGACCCTCGTAAGAAGAAGTGGTGGTACCGATTCCTGATCGGCCCCCAGCGTGAGCCTGATTACGCACAAGCTAGTGCCCGTTACCTCAATCTCATCAAGGATGGTGCTAAAGAACACGAACTCCCCGATGGATATCAGCGTTGGTTACACTCGCTACAGCCATACACGATAACAACCTTGCGACAGAGGATCGGGGCCTTCCTGTTTCTGTTTTCCTTCACCGGCATCTTCTTCCTTCTCTTTAAGGTGATGTCCAAGATATTCGCCGACAAGTCTGGAAAAGTACCTCGATGGCTAGCTGTCACAATGACTGTCATGTTCAATGTGACCTGGATGGTTTATGACAAGTTCTTCAAACCTGTTTTTGGAAATGGAGAGAGAACTGAAGAGAAGGATACAAGAAAGTTGTCTACACGGGTGCGATCCATGTCTGCCGGTATGCTCGATCTTTATCCATCTGCAGATGAGGAAAAGGCAGCATTGTTGAATAAGTTGAATGGGCACGGTTGAGCCTGGTCGGAGAAGTATTGTGACTCTTGCAGGGTCAAAGTCAGGGTCTGGATTGAGGGTATGTATTTTGTGTTACTTCAAACTGCGGGTTAGGTGTTCGATACATAGCAACTCTAGGCATCTGTTCAAAATGAAGAGTGATATACCATTTATTTTAATCAGTATCATCTATATGTGGGTTCTTTTAATAGTGCTGATGTATCGTCACTTGAACATGGATAAAAGGGATGAGTGAGATCACACATTGGTTGGGGTAAACTGTAGCGGCTACGTGTTGTTGAGTGTACCCCAGCGTGCTTGAAACTAAACAACACCACGATGCATCCTTGGCAGTAGTCGATATTGCGATATAAGAATACCCTTAGTAGTGATAACCCAAATATATTCATCATTTGATTTAGACTCATGATCTTGCTTTTCACTTTGACATGTGCCATCACGCGACCGGGGTCGGCCCGTGGACTTTCAACGGGTCCAGGGCTCGGTACCGTTCCTGAATTGTGCTGATGCATGCATTATTGCCCCTTGTCCCCGGGATCCTAAAGTTGCCCCTGTATCCTTGTTTGGAGTTTTGTTCGACATGTGAAATCCCATTTAAAAAGAATTTGACCAGTTTACTGCCATGTGACTGAAGGTGTAATTGAAGCTATCAAGATTGACTTGTTCTATAGAATAACGTCTACAATTAGAACTTAACTATAAAACTTACGTTTAAAGCTTAGTTTGGAACAACAGCTTCAATTTGAGCTGCAGGCACTTCATCAATCACTCCCACAGATTGCATGTGAAGAACCACCCCTCGGCGCAAGCAAATGACTCCCGAAGTCGAGATTTCTTCAGCTCCATTATCACGGATATCAATGGGGTTTTGATGGGACGCTTGACCTCTTGCAGCAGGCGGTGTCACCCATATCTTTCTGCCATGCGTCATTGTGGCTTGCTCCAGGGTTCAACAACCTTGAAAGCTGGTCCAGTGCTTCGGACATCAGCTCTAGTTTGACCCCTCAGTCATAAAGCTTTGAGCTCCCGCCTTTTCACATCTGTTTTCTTCTTTAACCCCCCCCCCTCATGCTCCGCTCATTCATCGCGCGCTCTTCTTTTGTCTTTAATAAATCCTTGAGAATACCCTCTTGTACACGTAACTATACTTCAGCAACATCCAGCAACATGGCGAGCTTGGGCGCTCCTTCAAAGAAGCACAAGGTGACCATTGTGGGGTCTGGTAACTGGTATGAACACGCTTCATGTCCTTTTCCGTCGTCTCTCATGTCAATTGACTAATAACTTGTCATAGGGGCTCAACAATTGCCAAGATTGTCGCTGAAAACACCCGCGCAAACAAAGAGCTCTTCGAGGAAGATGTCCAGATGTGGGTCTACGAGGAGGACGTGACGATTTCCAAGGACTCCAAATACTATGACGAAACTACCGGCGACGCACCCCAGAAGCTCACAGAGGTTATCAATAAGCACCATGAGAACGTCAAGTACCTACCAGGCATTCCTCTGCCCACAAACCTCATCGCCAACCCCGACATCCGCGACGCTGTCAAGGACTCTACCATCCTCGTCTTCAACCTGCCTCACCAGTTCATCGCAAACGTTTGCAAGCAGGTCAATGGACATATTCTTCCCTTTGCTCGAGGAATTAGTTGCATCAAGGGTGTTAACGTTACGGACAAGGACATCAGCCTGTTCAGCGAGTGGATTGGTGATGGACTAGGTATCTACTGTGGTGCCCTTAGTGGTGCTAACTTGGCGACAGAAATCGCCGAGGAGAAATGGTCGGAGACGACTATCGCTTACGATCCCCCGGCTCTGGACAACAGCAGAGCTCCTACACCTCGTACTGGTAGCCCCAACCCAACAATGGGTGAGCTTCCTGAGATGCACTACAAGGACGTCCGCGGCCGAACATCCAAGACAAAATTGACTGCCATGCCTGCGGATTACCCCCCTCTAGACCAGGACTGCTTCCGAACATTGTTCCATCGACCTTATTTCCATGTCCAAATGGTTGCCGACGTTGCTGGTGTGTCTCTGTGCGGTGCTTTGAAGAACATTGTTGCTCTTGCAGCTGGTTTCGTTGACGGTCGAGGCTGGGGTGATAACGCCAAGGCTGCCATCATGCGCGTCGGTCTTATGGAGATGGTCAAGTTTGGCAAGGACTTCTTTGGCGAGACTGTGCACACCGCCACCTTTACAGAGTCATCTGCCGGTGTCGCAGACTTGATCACATCCTGCTCTGGAGGCCGTAACTTCCGTTGCGCCAAGAAGGCTGTTGAGAAGGGTATCACTGTTCAAGAAGTCGAGAGACAGGATCTGAACGGTCAAAAGATCCAGGGTACCACCACGGCTGAGGAAGTGAACAGTTTCCTCAAGGCTCGAGGTCTCGAGTCAGAATATCCGCTATTCACAGCCGTCCACGCTATTCTCAACGGCGAGGCTCAAGTGGACGACATTCCTGCTCTTGTTCAAGATTCCTAAGTTTTCGAGATGAGATTTTGCTAGCGATTTGCGGATAGTATCGTCAGGGTTAGAGTGGCGTTTGCATGGCTCAGGTGGTTCTATAATGGTAACTCATGAAAATAGGATGGTTGCAGCAGCTTAACATCACGTGTGCTTTGGAGATGGAGGCTGAACAGGTACAAACGAAAACGAATATAGAATTTACATACCTACTCACTACCAAATCTCAGTTCTTTCGGGAAAATCTACTGTCACTGGCATGCCTAGGCCTTCTGAGTGATGGAATCAAATGGAGAGTATTTGCCGGTTTGTAGATTGTGTTATTAGGGAACAGACTCTATTAAGGTTATTGTTCCTTAAGCGTGAAATGAACCTTTTTGATCCGTGCATGCAGCAGTTGTTCTGATGACCTTTGAGACGTACAATCCAAGTGATGAGCCAGTAGATTAAGCCAGGGCTCTGCCAGTCTGACGACGAAGTACACAACGCTGTTCACCACACACATTAAAGATTTTAGCTGAACACTTGATCGGTAGATTTAGACTAATAGGCACATCCAAATTTAGCCAACCGGTACCAGAAGAGGCTCAACCGTTGTTCTCCTTTTGGTGGGAACTGCGGTGGCATGCGGTGCCGAGATGGTTTTAGGGAAAGAAGGAGCAGACGACGCTGTAAAAGTGCTTTACCTCCCGCCAAACGCTTAGCACTTTTATTCCTCGACATTCAGTAGGTATCCTTCTACCGATACCTTTAACGCACCAACCTCATCGACCTAGACCACCTCCTAAGTGTGTATTCTCCTACGAGTACCTATGGTCTAGCGGGACCGACGTCTTTAACTTTACCAACCCTCCTCTCGACAGATCTGGCTGTTACTCGAGCGCCTCAAACCTTCAACAATATCATATCAGAAGTACTCGTTTCCAATACGGCAGCACTGCCGCTGCTATGCATGGATTCTTCTCAAATTCTAGACCCCTACGCATGAGGACCTAGTCAACAACACAAAGCACACGCATCCAAGCTAATGGACACTAACAGGTACCGAGCGTTGTCACATACAGAGTGGAAGTTCTTTGCTCGTGGAGTTGGAGGCATTCGTGACAAGGAAGACGATGCACCGGTTGTTCCAACCAATTCGTTTTGGTCTCCGAAACGCCTCCCGCTCGGTCTGTATAGTGATACCATATACCGTCGCACGGTCTGTCTTTACTCGTTTCACTTGGCCGCCCACGTCCGCTGGACTCTTCTGATTCTACAACTGATCATTGGTGCCGCTTTGACAGCCCTTGGACCCATGAGCGCCGAGTGAGGCACGCCTATAACCGTTCTGGGTCCGTCGAATACCGTACTTGCGGGATTATTGGCACTCTTCACTCATAGCGGTCTTCCTGATCGACACCGACACGATAAAGCAGAGTTTGAGCGTGTGGAGAATCACATTGGAGAAATCCTTATCACCGGCTTAATGCGCGCTGATAAGTCTGTCAATGAAGCTTTCTAGTGCTATGACCTTTATCAACATGCTAAAACAACAGTGGAGGTAAATGTGCCTGCAGCTTATATCCCAAGTCAAGGCGTACCCCAGGACAACGCATGCACCAACGACGGACACCTACGCAAGGGAAGGAACCGAAAAATCCCATTACACCGAAACCGCTTAAGTCATCGCTAAAAGAAAAGGAGCCTATCAAATCACCTCAACTTCAGTCGCTATAGACTACGCCAAGAGAAGAAACGGAAGAAAAGGGTCCAGACTCAGACTGACGAATGATGCAGAAGCCAAATCTTCAGTGGTGCGGTCATTTCCTAACGTGGCCGCTTATCAGATAAATTACCGACCGAAATCGAACATATTTCACTTAAAGCTGTTGCTGTACCTGCATTAGCTTGGACTATTGAGGAAGATTAAATTACCACTCATCCTAGTCCTTATTTCGTCATATGCTTTTTACCCACCTGCAGCGCCAGGATGCAGCCGTCCATCGAGATGGGGATTGTTAAAGCAATGGGAATTAGAAGGACAAGGGCAGAATAGGAGTCACTTCGAGGAAACAGATCAGCAATTCTGACACAGACTACCGTTGTTTCTTCCGAACGCTTGTGACCTGAGACCTGGGGCCGTCCACTGATCATCCAAAGGCCAAGCCACGGTTTAATTGCTTGCCTTGGCGTTCCCCGCTTTAGCCGTTATTCGTGGTGCGACCAGGAATTGCCTTCTGGGGCCCCTCGGGACATCAGAAAACCTGGTTGCGGTGACCATAAGAGACAAAATGAGTTAGTCAATTTATGACCCTTGGTACGAAGTTCTTGGGCATATATTTCTTACAACCTAAAGCTTTGAGCTTATCGTTTCTGACACCCACAGGGCGTCTAGTTTCATGATGCTTCGAACCGAAGGATGTTATGGACCACACCCCCACTACGACCATTTACACTAAACAAGGGCATTGTGACAGTAGGTGATCATTCAAGCGCATGATTAATTTACTTAAATCTCTCGCTGTGCCTCACGTCGGTCGAAGTCTTCGAATCCTTTTGTTTTACTTTTCGACCTAGGTCAAGTCTGTCTGTCTGTCTGTCCTTAGACTATGTGATCATGTCTTTGTTATAGCCCGGTCTATACACTCGTTTATCCAGGTTATACCCACCCAAGTCATTCCTTTTACTGGATATAAGATCGTCGTCGTCAACGATTTACGGATACTACCGTCGTGATTATGATTTCTAGCTCTCCGGTCCTGCCACGTAGAGTGGTTCAGTTCCTCGTGGTTGTGGTTCTGGTCATTCTCTTCTTTCAAGTCAAGTTGCACTGGACTCGAGAAACTGACGATAACGAACTCGCCATCACTGGTCCCGTACCGGAAGAACAATACTTGGAACGACTAAGACATAAGATTGGGCTGTCAAACCAGACTTCATGGACTGCATGGAAAGTCTCTACGTCAGAGCTGGACTCTGAGCGAACGTCGGTCACGGAAATCGACGCGGACTTTCATTCAAATCGACCAAAGGTTATCGACATTAAGGATCCAGAGAAGAGGCACTTGGTAGCTCGTCAGAAACTTACCCTTCCTGTTCTTGGAGGACCACGACCCAGGCAGGTCGACGCCTCGGACTTTTTATTCGCTATTTCGACAAGTTTTGATCGTGTGGTCAGAGATGACTACGCCGTTGCTAAGGATTGGGCAAGGTGGATGACGGGAGGGAATCAGCATGGCAATGGAGCGAGCTTCATGCTTGTTCTTGACCAGGGACATCAACAGCAGGCGAAGAAACTAACTGAAGTTCTTACGTCCTTTGGTATTGATGCCTACGTTACTTACTCCGAGGGCGAAACATCCTCTGCGAAGAGATACTTTGACATGATCGATATGGTTAAGAAGCATACTGCTACACTTGCCCAGAAAGGACGCATGAAAAAGTGGTACGGCATTCTAGACGAAGAGATTTTCCTTCCCAACCTATCCAATCTCCAAGAACGTCTCTTTGCCTATAACTCTGACAAGGAGCTTTATGTCGGCTTGCCGAGCGAGAGAGGAGATTGGGCTATTGGTGACGGTTACATGACTACGTACGGCGGAGGAGCTGTCTTCCTTACACGGTCTGCTGTATCGCGAATTCCACAGCTACCGTGTTTCAACGACGTGTCTCCCGATCCTCTCAGCAGACAACGATGGGATAATCTTCTTCAAGACTGCATGACGAAGCATACCAAGATCAAGATGCATATCCTCCCAAGCTTTTATGGGCCCAAAGATAACGACGATTACTCTTCGCACCTGGATAGTTACGAGACAGGCATTCGACCCCTGGCGTTGCATGACTATGGAGAACGACACCACCTTGTACCCAGCCAAGCCCATCTCGTTACCGACGTTTGCGGCGAGGCTTGTTTTCTTCAGCGCTACCGCTTCCGCGATAATTGGGTGCTGGTCAATGGCTACACGATAACAGAGTTCCCAGACGGTATTCATATATCTGATATGCCCCTCGCAACAGCTGGAAAAGCTGCTAGCAACTCCCATCGGTCTGTCATCGGACCTGTCAAACTAAAGGAGGAGACATCTGATCGCAAGATGCTATTCTGGACTGGACGACGCAACGTGTGGAGGTTGATGGACTCTGTCACCACGCCTGAGGGCGATGTGTGGCAGGCTTACGTCAAGAGAGGTGCTCTCGATGAGCCTGCTTTGAGAAAGAGATGGGGCGAAGAGGAAGGGGAGGCAAAGGACAGTGTTATTGTCCTGGTCTGGGAATCAGGAAATGATAAATGATGAGTGTCTAAGATTCTTATGTTAAATATGTTTATGTCTATACGTCAATTCTTCCTACTTTGAGTCACTTCAAGTTTCTTTCAACCTCAGCATAAAAGAAAATAGTTTATATCACTTTAGGCAAAGTCTTTAGGTTACTTATTGGTCTATTATTATTGTTAAACTAGAATGAAGCCCGTCTTGATAACGCCTAGCCATGTATGTGTATGCTGAAACAATAGGTCATCTGTTAATCGTCATATCCTTCTCTATCTGCGATCTTTTCCCGAGCCGTATTACAGGTTGATCAAGTCGATTTCTGAAAAGTCAGGGGGTGCTCTGCCGTAGACGACGCGGACTTTACTGTCGAGAGCCGTACCCTCGTTGCTAATCCAGATGTATTCGCTGTATTCCTGTGTGCGACGAATCTCGTCTTCGCTAATACCCAAGTCGTCATGAGGAATCCAAACAGTTGGTCGACGAGCCCGAAGGGCTTCGTGTTGGAATGCGTGCCTAACGAGGGCATCTCTCTCGTCGGGCGTTAAATCCTCGATTTCATCGTGGATGCCTCCAAACAGAGCCTCGCCAATGGCAAGTTGGGCTTCGATATCCTTTTGACGATGCTTTCGTCGATACTCTGATGCCCTTTTATTCTTATCCCTGGCTTGCTTCACGCCAGTCAACTTTGCAATTTGGGTACCTCCTTCCTTAGCCCAATTGCCGACCTGCTTTACAGGGCGGCGAACCGTGCCGAATCTCCGCATTTCAATGCTCTGACCCTTCTCAGTTTGGTGGGTCTTCTCGTGGTACTTGGAGTTTTCGGGTTCTTCTGCTAACTCATCGTCATCCATAAGGCCAAGTCGTTGATCCTGGGCTCTTTGGAAAGCTTGGTCACGAAGTACTGCCTCGTCTTCAAAGGTGATGGGCAGGTATCGGAAAAGTGGTCCAAAGGAGTAGTTGAGGAGAAGCTGATACAAGATGGTGAGGATAAGAACAACAATCATGACAATGCCATGAGGCGTGCAGACGTTTTTGCCATGCTCATCCTGGACGAGGAAGAATAAACCCGCCATGCACAGCTCCATGAAATAGATTCCGGTAAAGGTTTGGTTGATGGCTCGAGGGTATAGCACGCCTCCAGTATCATGCTCAAATCGAGTGACGTAAAGCATGGCATAACGCTGGGCGAACCACAAGAGCGCAAAGGTAAGGATTGCAAACAAGGCAATCAGAGGGGCAATAACACAGTAGACGAGTCCGATACACGCGAAGTTGGTGTAAATGGGGAAGAATGCGCCCCATTTGACTTGACGAAGACTGGTGTTTCGCGACCACTTGCTTCGTGCAGTGCTGTCGAGAATCCTGGCAACAATGTACCACATGACCAGAGCTCCAAGCTGAAGAAGAGTGGCAGAGCTTGTCGACATAGCTTGCAGAATCATGTATGAGAAAAAGTAGTTTGCTGCACTCGGCAAATTGTATGCCAGCAGATCAAGAACGTCCCGAACAGTCTGTAGTTTCTGCACGTTGTGGACTAGTTCATCGAGTGACGCCGCAAAGAACGACGCGATAGAGACAATCAGGAAGACTTGAATGAACAAAAAGGCAAAGTAAAAGACTTGCACGAACTCAACTCTCTGGGCACCCGTCTTGGCACCTCTAAAGCCAGCGAGGAAATCCAGAACAATTGGGATCAGCACCAGCAGCAGACCGAGGACGACTGCTGGCAAGACACCGGAGATGGCCTTGGCAATATTGTGGACTGTATTGTTATCCTTCAGGAAAGACAGCCAGTCATTAGACCTAATAAGATTGTCAAGTTGACTTAACGCAGCTGTCCAAGCGACGGGAATAGCCCAGAGGAAGATCATGGCAACCACAACAACAAAGACAAATCCAGATCGAAGCCACTCTTGCCACCAACTGAACGCCATGTTGTCCCAATCAACATCCTTGGGGGAAATTTCGTTCATTCTTGGGGCCATCTGCCTAGGCACATGATGAATCACACTCTGGCAAGCCATGTGAGCTGCAACTTGATGGTTGAACTGGATGAAAGCCGAGTTCATGATTGGGAATCGTTCGGGATGTTGCTGGTCCAACTCAATTTCCATGGTGAGGCGAGCCAGTTGTTCACGACACCAGTAAATCGTGTCGACTTTCTGCGTAACAAACGGTATCGGGAACAGCCACGACTTTCCAAATAGCGGAAGGCGATGAGTTGGGCGATCCTTCTTCTTGAGATATTTCTCCCACTCTGCAGGTTCTGCGTCTTCCTTATACTCAGTGTTGTAGGGTGTAGGATACTCCATAGGTTCCGCTTCGATCTCTGGGCTCACAAAGGGAAGAGCGTATTTGATTCTCTTCCAAAGAGGCTTGCTTTCGTTGGACTTCTTTTGCCTAAATGCCTCTGCGACATCTCCCTGCGGGACTGGCGAGGCATAAGCACCGGGAGGTGGCTTCCAGAACTGCCACCATTTGGCGTCGTCCTTGCTGTAGATCTCGTCGATATCTTCAATCTTTCGGACCGTGTTACCTGTGGTGGTCACATGTCCAGGGTTCGACTTGGGGTTCATTGCAGCTGTGCTTTCGCCGGAATGCCGCATACTGTTTTGTGACCGGTTCTGCACACGAAGTGTATCCGATGGAGAGTTGAGGTTGTCGTCATCAAACGAGGCTCGCTCACTAGGAGCTCGATTCGAGTTCCTAGACACGTTTCGAGAGTGCGTACCTGCCTGCGATATGCCCATAAATCCGTTTGTCGTCTCTAATGTATCGTCCACGTTGTTGCCGGCTTTTGAAACAGCACCCATAATACCTTGGCCGACCTTTGCGATAGGATCGCCAAGAAGAGGTACTTTAAATCCTCTCTTCTTGTAGTCATGTCCATGGAGATCCTCAGAGTCACGGTTAAAAGCCTCATGTTGAGACTCACGAACTCCGGCATCAACGCTGTGGGGAACGTTATGTTTGTCACCAGCAGCAGTGCCCGAGTCGCCCTGTGCGAGTTGCTGAGCTTTTGCGTCTTCACGAGCATTCTTATCGGCCCTTTCCTGTTTGGTCATCGCTTTAATCTTTAACTCCTTTCGTTGTTTCTTTTCTTCGGCCTTTTGTTGTTTCAGTTGCGCCTTCTTGGCATCCTTGATGAGATCTGTCTCTGCTTGTTCGAGTTTGAGGTGAATTTCATTTCGTTCTTTGACCTTGTCCAGCAGCGTAGATAAGTCTCTGTTGAGCCAGATATTCCTGATGCCTCCGGGGAAAACGTCAAAGAGACCCATGAGGGCTTCTTCGCTAAGCCATTTCGAAGGGATGGAATTGACCAGAACAGTAGTTGCCGATGCTCTGAGCCGGTGCTCAGCACTTGTCAGCCAGTCCTGTCGAACCTTGATGTACACTTTGAGCTCGAAAAAGAAGACCGTGCAAACCCAGATAACCACCAGAATGGCCATGAGCAGATGGGCCGCATATCGACTCGAGTTCTTCGGAGCGACGTTTCCCCATGAGAGTGTATCAAGACCTGTCGGCGTTCCATCATTTTCATTGTTATCATCTTTCACGTCGACATTCTTTCCAAGGCCGCCGACATAGTTCAAAGGGATCAAAATCGGCATGACAACAGCTCCGATGGGGAGAAAAATGATCAAGAGAGTCTTGAGGTAGCGGAGGAAAAAGTAGGCGTCGAGGCCACATTTTTCGATGACTTCACGATCTCCATAGTGCCATAAGGTTTTTAGCATGGCAAGTGGTTTATTCGGCGGCGATTCGGTTCGTTCTCGTTCGGGTACTAGATAAGTCTTGGGTTTGCTAAAAGAGCATCAGCGACGCCGTGAACATTGTATGCGCGGAGGTTGTAACATACAAGATACGTGCAAGTTTGTTTCGTAGGACTAGGAAGAGAAGAATCTGGACTGCAAAAATCGCAATAGCGACACCCACAGCAGTCAAGAAACTGACGATGCCAATGCCTTTGTCCTTGTCCGCTGCGCTGGTCGTTTCGGGGGTGATGCCCAAACCAGCACCTGAAGATGTTTTTGAGGGCACACTAGAGGTGGTTTCGGAGGCGCTTAGTGTTTCGGAGGCGGAGATGGCAGAGGATAGTAGAGAACTGGCGATGGTGCTGGCGACTGATGATAATGTCCCCGTGGCCGAGTCTGTGGCCGACGCCGAAGCGTCGGATTCTGTGGATGACATGTCGAGTTCGAGGTTGAGGATAAGGCTGAAGTTATCGACAAGAGCGAACTTGTCAACAGTAGGAGAGGGAGCCCCAAGATGGGGGGACCTGTTCGCAAAGACTAATGTAGGGGGTTACTGAATAAGACACCTATGTTGGGTAATACAGTTTCACGGCGGTTGACCGTAGTAGTGATACAGGCACTCTGAAAAGAGAAGCCAAGAATGGGGATGTATGTTGAGATGCAGATGTGATGGGAAAAAGGGTTTCCTACCTAAGTACCTAGGTTTGAGTTTCCAAGATATTTGCCCTGGTGTTTGGGACCGCTCTCAGTCGCGTCATGACTAGCGACCCCTGCTTGGGGGGTGACAGAAAGGTCAACCTCCAAGCTTGATGGTACAAAACAAATGATGTAAAGGTATAGCCCGATAGATGATGAGCTGACCCGCTAATTTCGTCTACCATCTTTTTTAGCAGGCAGTATTTTTGATCCTGTAAGAGCCCGCCTGTAATGGGCGGCAACCAGTCCCAAATTCGAGATGAGCTCGGAGTATGATTGGACATTTTCGTTTACAATTTCGACTACAGGGGCCTTTACTGGACTTTGCGCTGTACCGGGTGCTCAGCCGACAGGGTATATCTCCCCACTGAAAAGAAAAACTGGGCTTCCGGGGTGCACCATGACATCAGTGGCTTCATTGGTTGCTCTTTGGCGCTGAAACAAGGCACCCCCCCTTTGTGTAGGTTGCAGGTCTCGAACGACACTGCATGTCTGAGATTCGTTGGTTGTCAAAGAATATTCGCAAACCCTTTTGAGCGTCGACAGGTAACGGGCACTAGAAATAGAAACTTTCAGAGCCGCGCGCTTCAAAGCCAACAAAGTGCTTATTCTTTGCTTTTGTTCAGGTACTGCCGCCCGCCGCCCATGATCCATCCATCCCTTTCTTTGTTGTTGCAATTCTCGCTGAATTTACGCAAACTTTAATCTGTAACTCCTCTCCACCAGCTTCTCTGGGCTTCATTTATCGGGTTCCACCGCAATCATTGTTGCGGTCTTGGAGTCTCAGACTGTGGTGCGGAATGTAACGTGGAGATAGAGCACAATACTACATAGATGGACCCTAGATACATGCATAAACTGGTTAAGGGGATAAAAGAACATTTATTCCGTCTCTTACACTGATACCCTAAAGACTGAACATTGCCACAAATGCTAAGGAGTTGCCAAGATTGTGTCTACCGCTTGATCCGTTCCCCCATATTTCCTGCGACAATAGGTATACACAGACGTAAAAATACATATTGATAGTCATTACTCATATCGGATCATAATTATTAGTCTTGGCAGTAGCTTCGTCTAAAGCAATATGCATAACTATGACCGCCAATACCAAACAAACCGCGATAGTCGTTCTTGTTGTGGATAATTCCAATAGCCTTGAATATTCGTTAGCATCCCATTATCATTGTTCGGTTCATGAGTAATAATTAGTACCCTTGACTTGGTTGTGCAAATTCATGGTTTGGCGTCGCCGTAGGGCATCGTGTACCTTGAGATAGCATAAAACAATGTCGACATTCTCACGTTCAGAGACTGCATTGGTCCTTTCCTTCCATCGGATTTCGAAAACTCCTTTACGGGACTTTACGCCACTACTGTTCTTGATCATCCTTACTACAGAGGCAACTTTCAAGCCATCGGTATGTGATATAGAAGTTGTTGGCGCTACCCTATACTGCTGTCAAGAAAAGTCTCGATAACAAGAGTGGAAATCTGGCAGGGGAATAAGAAGAAACTACAAAACGACAAAGATATCAAGGCTGAAATCGATGTCCGACTAGTTGATAACAAGACGTTACGGTCCTGTTGGTTGTGCTCCACGGAATGGGACGAGTGCAGATTCTTCCACCGAAATCCCAACCTATATATTCCAGATAGTCGGTACCCGATTGAGATTTGACAGCCAGACAGGAGATGAATAACCTTATTATTAACGTTCGCGTTCTTGCAATCGCTGTAACGTCTTTTCAAGTGAAACGTCAATAGTCAAGTGTTTAAGCTAAAAGAAGATAAAGCTTTGATGGTGGCATTCTTGACAATTAATCGATAAGGCATAGTACCGTATAGTACTCAGGTACGATAATTCATATGGAAGTGCATCGTTTATTACGAAAATCCCATTTTCAATCTGGATCTATTTAGTCGCATCCCAAGGACTCTGTAGGTACATGGTAAACCAGCAGGCTGGTAAGGACGAAAACAACATATCGACAGACCGACGATCATGGTACAATCAACAGATCTACCCCGCTAAATGCTACTTGGAGCCTTCCGTAAATGGAAAGAATAGGTCTTGAACCTGGCCATCATCAGTCCAATTGGGACACGTCAGATTTTGGATGCCGCTCGAGTCCTCGAATGATGCATTTGCAGGGGTATCGAGTACCACGTTACCCTACGTCACAGCGGGAGTGTTCTCAACACCAACCAACACAAGTCTGGATAGCGGTTAATGAAGAGCTAGATCTGAAACAGATAATCTATTTGGATAGCGTCAACTTTGCTGCTTCCAGGTGACATGTTGTTGGCATTCTGTCGACTTAGCCTCAGTATGCGTTGTACAGCGTATTTTACAAAAAAGAAAGCACAGCTCCAATAATGCTCCAGTGTCCAGTATCAGATAATATTTGAGTATAAAGATGACGGCGAGTTCGAGAAAGCACTATCTTTTGTTCTATATATCTCACATAAACTTAGACATAGGTCGACGCTGAACTGTCGATTGCTCTTGTGTGCAACTTGTATAATGAGTCGTTCTTAGGACACTAACATTGTATCTCTGTACATGCTTTTGTCCTGGAACCATGAGTGTACAGTAACTCTAGGAAGAACATCGCGAGGTTTTGTGTATATAAATGATCGTCTGGTGCCCAACGTTGTCCCCAAATCATCAACTCATCTCAACTCACACACCACATCTATCAACTAACAAAAACTCAACCACCAAACCTATCAACCAACAAAAACTCAACATTCTCAAAATGTCTTCCATTACGGACACCTGGTTTCCCAGCCTCCTCAAGATTCTCGTAGGGGACCCTTCAGCTGCAGAGCGTCTGGACCTGACTTGCGGAATGTGCTCAGAGAAGATGACTGTCAACGATGACATGGAAGCTCACTCAGATGACGGCAAAGTTGGTCACGGTGCGTATATCCTCCCCTGCGGCCACATCTTCGGTGTTTCGTGCGTGGTCAAAGCCGCGCACAACAGCGCCAAAAATGTAACCTATCACCGATGCCCTACCTGCCACTATGGTCTTTTCTACCTCAAGGGAGCAAGAGTCATCACGAAACAACGGAAACAAGTCGGACCTTTTTTCGACCGTGAGGATCTCTTTTGCGTTCTCCCGCACAAACTGGGCACGCTACTCCGAGTAGGTGATGAGAAACGCGAAGAGATGATAGCCAGGCTGGAAGCAGCCAGAAAGACGCCCGGAAACTGCTTCTTATGCGGATTGCACGATGTGGCAACGCAGCTGAAACTGGCTCTCTTTGTGCCTACAGGTCTCGAGAATTTGCCTCCTATCCTGAGGATATTCGACCTGCTAGGTCTTCAGGCGACCTTGGTGTTCAAGAAGAGTGGTGACAAGGGGAAATGGCGAATCGAGAAGTACTCAGTCAATGGCAAACAGTATGATCGGTCCAAGATTGAACCTACCATGCGCCGCAGCATCGACGAGTTTATCGATTCGTCAGCCGACATGCACTTTGTGAACATCATGAGGCCTGAGAAGGCGGCATCGACGACTGAGATTGAGGTAGTAGTCGCCGACGGTCATGAATATAAGAGTATCAGATACTCGTAGGTAGTAGGTCGAGCTTCCCTACTGCAGGTCGGTAGTTGTATTTGTACGGTTCAATGATTGGTAAGTAGTTTGCGATAGGGTCTTCTGCTGCGGGTCGGTAGTTGATTCATGTTTTAAATGGAAATTGTTTTGTTATCTCATCTCAACCCAAGTATACCAGAATTTGTGTCGATACCAAGTGTTGTGAACTTTCCATCATGACTCTGAAATGCAATGCTGGAGGATAGTCAGTGCCGAAGTAGAAAAGGGCTAACTGACAACACTCCATCATTTCCCAATTAATCTTGTGATATTCCCTCTTGATGACCCTCTTATATTGAGTTTAATACGATGAAGTGAAGCAGTCACTTGTACCATAAATCCAGTATACCAACCAGGCAAGAACTCAAAAGCCGTGACTTGATGATCGTGCAGATGTTCTATCATATTTTGTTATCCTAGCACAGAGGACCAGACTGCAACTTTTTGAATGGGTCATGATTTCCTCCATGCAAGGGGGGTCCCTCAGAGAGCGAGGCCATCACAAAACGGAACATTCTACGCTTGGAGTTGGCCCAGGGCAGGGAATTGAACTGGCTCGCTTGAAAAGGATACCAGCTGAGCTGATCCTCAATTGGCATGGTATCAAGCCAGAGGTGATTATCAGCATCGTCTCCGGTGCTCTTCCCCCTTCCTGATCGGAGCCTATGGAAGATGAAGTCAACGAGGAGATGGTGCATTGGATTTTCTTCTTAACTCATTGCGGGTAAACAGAGTTTTAATTGCTCATAAATCATGCCAAGATAATTGAGTATGCGCCTCAAACCATCGAGTTTAACAAAACAGCCTACAAACACATGCACCTCCGCACAGCGCAACCAAGTTCCATGCACATGTCAACTCCTCCCCCATGTTCTTCAGTAATATTGAGTTTTTTCAGAACTGTTCAGGCTAACATTAGAACATGTATGCTTCTTATGGGTAGTAGGTATACGTATACCTGTTAAAGGGTAGAGTTCGAGACCCCACACATTATTCAATCACATTTTGCAAAGGTCACCATTTAGCAATATCAGTCTTGGTAGAAAATATAAGTCAAGACAACCAATCAATCTGTTTGTATTATTCAAGCATTGGTAAATATCCTGAGTAAAGAAGGATTCTTGTCTGCAAGTTATACGCCCGTAAATATCCAGACGCAAACAAAAAGAATAGAACAGACATAGGACAGACAACACCCTTGACCCTCAACTCCAAGCGAATGGGTATCCTCAAAAAAGCAAATCTTGCTTGCCGGCTCACACTGTCAAAGTCCCAGACGCTACAAATTATAACAAGATGCGGGACAGACAACACCTTAACCCTCAACTCCAAAACCCAAGACACAAGACCCAAGTAAAAAAATCAACCTCCCAAAAAAGCCCAAACAAAAGCTTCACCCTACCACCACTTTTCGTCGGCCTCCACAGGAGTTGGAGAGTCCCAATGCTTCATCTTCCAGAGCTTGAACCCCCACCGGGGTTCAGGGCTGCCTGAGTCATCCTCACTCCACAACCTATTCGACTTCCAGAGGCACACGTGAGACTTGAATAACCCCAGTGCGGCCGCGGCGTACTTCGGGGCGGCACAGGCCTTGGACTCACCCGTGGTGAGACCTTCTGGAAGGACCTCGAAATGGCAAGCTTCGGCCTTGTTCGAGGTGAGGTAGAACCCCATCTGCCACCTACAACCGTCAGGAAGCGAACGGTTGTAGTGGTCGACCTGGAATCGGATCAGGTCAGTCACAAAAGTCATGAGGCAGCCGCCACATTTCTCGCTGACGATGCCCCCTTCAGAAAGGACGGGGGGCACGCGATCCAGGTCCTCCAAGCTGCAGGGCATCGGCCGCCCAGGGTGCATGTTCTTGCACCCCGGGTGGGTGAGGTCTGCCCTGCAGATGAAGCAGACGGGGCGGAGGAGGGAATTGTCGGCAAAGGCAGCCTGAATGCACGAGTTCCCGAAGATATGACCACATGGTAGGATCACCGCGTGGTGAGTGTTGTCATTTTCATCTGGGATGTGCTGGTGGGGGAGAACGGTCATGGTGTCGTGACAGACACCACACGGAAGCTCGAGGTCCTCGAAGGAGACCTCCTCATTCTTGAGGTAGGCCCTGAGGAGAGGCCAGTAGGTCTCGGCCTTCTTCTCGTTCATGGTGGTGGTGGTACACATATTGAGTGTATGTGTGTGTGTGTGTGTGTGTGTGTGTGTGTGTGTTGGTGTTGGTGTTGTTGCTGATGTTGTTGTTGCTGTTGTTGTGTTGAGTGTGAAAAGGAAAGGAAGGAAGGGGATAAGAGGGAGGGGAGAAGGTCTTTATATAGAAGAAATAAAGTAGGTTTCTAGGACAGATCAGTAAAATCTCTGCTCGTAAGTGAACAAAACCTTCCAGCTGCGTGTAATAATCTGGAAATTCTGAACACTGTTAAGGTTGAGGTCGAGGTCGTCTCGGAGGTCGATCCCGAAGAAATTGCCTAATTAGGCAATTAGACATTATGTCTTTGCAAAAATGGGATTCAGCTCCCCTTTTTTAATTGGTCCTAAAATGTCTTGTAGAAAAAACCCAGCAACTCTATTGTTAAACACTATACTTTACTCAAGTTGCTACAGTAATATCAAATTTGCAAGAATGGGATTCCATTTCGTTTTTTTAATTGGTTCTAAAATGTCCCCTGGGAAAAGTCTAGAAACCATTTTTGACAAGGAAAAGTCAGAATATGGACGTCCTTTACCGCCTTGGTAGGCATTCACTCACTTACACCTTGCATACTATAGACTCGGAGATCCCCCAGACTGAAGGGAGTAATGGCTATAGGAGCTGACGACAGTATGTCCAGGAGCTGCAGAGAATAGAATGGAACGAGGGCCTTCTAAAATGCGATGTTATCTAGACACTTTCCATTAACGATTGATCTCGAGTGCGATCTTGATTGTGGTTCTCATCGCCCCTGTAATCACTAGAGTCATTGCGATGGGACCTTCAAAGAATGCCCTCAAGAGTAAATAAGATTGAGGGAATTTCCTGGAACTATCGTAACTATCTTTAATGTCCGCTCGGTTTCTACGTGGACGGTGATACGAGAGTGGGCATGAGTGCATTAACTGAACCTTCTTTCACCCTCTATGAAGGAAGAAGGAATATATAATGGGGGGACCTTCCAGGCCTACAATCTTGTCTCCTTCACCAACAAGATCCCACAAGCATAATCACAGCCATCACAAGCTAAAAGTCTTATTATCCACGATGCCTACCTTTACCTCTCCCCCTACCGTCGAAAACCACGACACCCCTATGAACCAACAAACTTGGTGGCCCCTTCTCCAACCAGGCCTCATATCTGGAAAATTAAAGCCACAAGATCTAGCTATGGAGTGCCCAATCTGCACCGAGCCCATAACCGTTGACGACGAGCATGAAGCCAACAAGTGTTCAAGCATCGGAGACCATGGCGCCATCATCCTCCCCTGCGGCCACATCCACGGCCGATCGTGTCTCGCAAGACACTATGCGATGCAATACTTACGGACCGGGAAAAGAACATGTCCGACCTGTCGAGCCGAGTTTGTCCACAAGGGCTGCGGACACTTGAGCTTTGGCTGCAGATTACCTGTCACGAAACGAGAGATTATGCAGATGCCGCGAGTCCTGTGTCGAGGCGGTGTTATCTCCTGGATGTGCAGATCCTGCTGGTTGGTTGAAGTTGCCGAGGGCCTCCTGACGGTACTCAGAGATTTGTGTCCTGAGAATTCCCTCAATCTTGGCATCTCGGTCAGGCTTGGGAACTTGACGTACTGCAGGGCGGGTGCTGGTCGCGTCCACGCGATTTATGAGCCTCCCCAGCGTTTCAAGAACTACGCTGACAACCTCATCAATAGCATTGCCAGTTGGGAAGAGGATGATGGGATCGCTTGGGGGGTGTCCGGTGTGAAGAAGATTGATATAGAGTGTCAGTATTATCTCTGAATATATGGATTATTCTATGATATCCTCTGTTATAATTGTGATTTGATCGGGTTAGAATTTATCTGTTTGTATGATTAAAGTCATTAATCTATCATATAAGAATCCCAGACTACCATTTAGACCATTCCCTTGGTCTTCTTGTCGATTGTACTGGAATAATGCTAAGCCTCTGTTCTATCTCAAAACATAGATTATAGGTTATGCTGGAAGGGGGTGAAGAGAGATCTCGCAAGTGGGAGACGCCCTGGGAGGAAACCTCCGACCCCAGTTTAGGCAACATGGACGAGCAACCAGATATCTTCCTAAGGGTTAAACTTTCTGACTCATAGATTGTAATTGTCAAGCTTTTTACAAGTCTGAACCATGGGTAAGCCCTTGGGATCAGTTTTCGAGATCCGGAGGTTCTTGTGATCGAGACTTTCAGTGGTGACGGGCAACAAGGCACTGACTCAACTTTAGAGTTTGCGCAGATTAACTGAAAGTCGAAAGCATAGATGTAAAGAGGGGGTTACCAGAATCTTCTAGATGCTTCTAGAAGTTTCTTACTGTTGGTAGAGCATTCTGAAAACTTTAATAATAATAAAGAGTGTAATGACTGAGGTTGCTGTGTTTAACTGATGTTGGAGCACCAACCCGACTGCTATGTAAAAATTACTTTGCTATGTTATAAGATGAGTCAGCCTAGGTCTCTCGGCCTTAGGCAAAAAAACTTAACTTGAGTAAGATATGTTCCTTGACACCCTTCAAGCTTGTTTCGTAACGACCGCTTTGGTCCTTGTAGGAGCAGAAGTTCCATGGCTTGTTGCCGTGTTCTGTTCCAAAGCTAAGAGCTCTATCCATGTATTGATGGGTGCCTTTTAGGTAGTCTATTCTGCATATTACTTGTTATCCCAGCACAAGAAAAACTGACAATGATATCTCAGCCTGTTTAGCAAAGTCAACAAGGTGTAACATACAATTGAGGCTCTATCGACCGAGTTCCTATCGCATTGCCCACGTGACTCTGTATCACAATAAACTAGTCTTGTCATACTGTTTCGTCGTATCTTTGTTGTACAATCTACTACTTTCGAAGCGCCATGCTAAGCAGGCGATAAAATAGGTATATGCAAGTCTATCAGCACAATCCTGAAAAGAATAACAAAAGAAACAAATGATCAATAAAATAACGCCCTTTCCAAATGTCGGTATGTCATGAACCGTCTATATCTCGGAACGCACATGCCAGTGGGATAATCGCCACACGAACCGAACCCATCAAACGCCACCAATATTGTCTTCCCATGTTTCTTTTCCCCCGTTAACACTCATGATAGAATTTCAAACCAGCCCATACATACTCTATTCTAGTCTTTTCTCGGCTTGTCTCGTTTCTTCGAGCTCTTTGCGGATCATGTCGTTGAAGACATCGGGATTATCGAGGTAAAGATGGTGTCCAGCCTTGGGAACGAGAAGGACCTTTGCGCTACCGTTTTCTCTCTTTCTTTCTTCCTCTGTTGCATTCTCAAGAGCCTTTTGCTTTGCTGCGTTTAGCTTTTCCTCGGAAGCAATTCCACCAGCGACGTCCATCCAGTCGTTCTCTCCGTACATGAACACCACAGGAATACCCATCTCCTTGAGCTTGGTACCATCAGGTTGCTCGATTGTTTGACGGCCGACTTCTTGGATACGGTTGATGACAGGGCGACGAGCGTATGCACCAGGCGCGAGGATGTATGCTAGGGCATATTCGCCACTGCCCTTTTGCTTGAAGATGGAAAAGGAGTAGTCGTGCAGAGCTTGGGATTCGGCTGGTGGAAGGTGGTTGAAGCGGCGGAAACTCCAACCTGAAACAAATCGTGGACCGAGAGGACCGCTCATTCGGACGATGCTGAAAGGAGAAATATTTTGGTCCCAGAGCCAGACGAACCAGCTTGGTAGAGGTCGTCGAAGTACGTTGGAAGCGGGCTTGTGTTTGGAAAGAGTGCCGGACTTGCCGGTGGTGCTTTGTTGGTCTTGCATCATCTCGGCCTCGATCGTAGACGTGTTTGGTTCGGGCATCGAGGCATTGACGGCGTAGGGGTCAGCTGGGATACCTACTGGAGAAGCTAGGATGAGCTTTTTGAGTCGACCGGGATACTTGGTGGCGTATGAAACCGCGAGATAACCTCCGAGAGAATGGCCAAGCAGGGTGAACTGTTCCAGCTTTCTCGCCTTTCGCCACTCTTCCAACGCATCAACGAACCAACTCTCCGCCTCAAGAACCTGATCCTCTTTCTTTTTCGCATGGATCTTGAACGCAGGTCGAGACGAGTTTCCACATCCTAGCATGTCCAGCGCATAAAGTTTGAGTCCTCGCATGCGAGAAATTGGCTCAAAGTTCTTGTAAAAGAAACCGAGACCAGCTCCATATCCGTGAATCATAACGAGAGCGTCCTCGGTCTTTTCTCCAACTCGCTCGACTGCAACTTCATTCAAAGCACGGTTTTTACCCGACAGTTGTACCATTGTTCGTCGCCATACTCGTGTACCGTAGGGGTCTGGTCGTTCGGGGGTGTCGATGTTTGTAATGCTGTCGTTGGCTTCTCGGAGGTGCGGCATGAGACTTAAAAGGTTGCGCTCAACGGCTTGAGGAGCGAGACTCGTCCACTGCATGACATTAGCACTCAAGCACTTGCGCTACAGCGCTGTGTCTCTTACCCATTGATACGCAGCATCTTTATAGCCCAAAGGAAACAGAAACGCATGCGAAGGCTTCAATTCAGCTTGATGCTTAATCTCCTCGGGCGCATCAACCCGACCACCATGCGGCGGTCTCACAGTACCGTCCGTACTCATAGTTCGCGAAGTAGCAGGGATGAAAACGGTAATATTCGAAAGTCGCGATAATGGTAATACCGCAGAAGAAGGATGAAGCCGAAGCATTCCGCGGGGGGGAGGGGGTTTAATATTCTTCGTCCCCCAGGAATTGATCGGACTGAAAAAACACTTTAAAAATTATGGATGACGCCTCTTTTCCGTGACGCAAACGTGGGATGGACCGGAGTTAAGGCACAGTTATCGGGTTTTGCCACGGGTTGGAGATGAAATCCGTGGTCAAGTCCGCTGGGATGGGAGATTGGAGTAAGATTGCGGAGTTAAGGCAGAATTCATCAAGATAAAAGAGGCTGAGCATAGAAAGTACGCAAAGCAGATAACGAGTACAAGTATGTCAGTTGAGTGAAATTGTTCCAAGGAAATGGATCTGGATCGGATCGTGGTCTTGGTATATGTCAAAGAAATGCAACGGAATAAGTCGGTTTATTAACAAATCATGTACCGCGTACCCCAATCTTCACCAACCGTCGTTGTCCAACGTGTTGGGGGAACCCACTACAATTGGCGCTTGGACCGCTAAAGAAGACCGACTGAAGCTCAACCTGACAGGGGACATGGACAGCTGGAGCCCTTTTCTAATTTTTGGCTTGTGATGACGATTGACCAACCTAAAGAGAGAGCGGGTCAAAGAAACCGAACCACCCCCAGATCACCTGTCGTGACCACGTTCAACGCTAAACTTCACCAACTGACAATACTAGACTTTTTCGCTATTCAATAATCTTGATAGTCGATTTGACCGCCTGACGATCCGACCCGATCGGTCCCTCCCTTGGAACACCAGTGCATGGCCTCGAGCTGTCTTTGACCGGCTGCCCCTCAGCCCCCTTCCCTTAATATCGAAATATGTCCGACGATGTCGATTCTATCGTCAAGGGCGCTTCTGCTCCTACGCAGGGCGCCAAAGAAGTCGCGGGCGCGAGTCCAATCCTCCCTACTACCGCAAAGCAAAGTGATCCTCTTCACCATACACCGAGTTCACCGTCTATGATCTATCTCAACCTGTTGATCCTCGAAGCATCTCTCCGCGCGCAATTCCTCGAACTACGAGCGAGAAAACGACATCACACCTTCTTTCTTACACTCTTGTCTCTTTGGATCGCCGGTTTTGGATATGCTCTCTTCCTCGCACCCCGTGAAGACGGCCGAGGAGTTGGTGGTTCTATCTACTGGGCTGTAGAAGGTGCTGAAAAGGTGTGCTTCATGGGCGGTATCATCACAGCAATCCTCGTATGGGCAACTGGAATCTGGGAGCGCGGTATTCGCTGGCCGCGACGCTGGTTTGTCATTTCCAACAGAGGACTGCGCGGCTTCAACTGCAAACTGATCATAATACGACGGACATGGTGGGCCGAGGCTCTGTCGACAATCGGATTCTTTCTGACGTACGGACTATTCTCGCATACGGCTAGCTCGTCCTACCGCTACGTCGAGCCGAGCCTTTTGCGCGAGGTGGAGAAGGAACTCCAGATCACGAGCGACACTCATCCCACGCTGGTACTGCCCCACGAAGATGAGGAGAAAGGCGGTCACGAGGAGGATCTGGCACCGGGTGGTGACTATGTCAAGCTTCTTCTTCTTGCTAAACCATTTTCCGCGACGTTTCGAGAGAATTGGGACCTCTACAGGACAGAATACTGGGAGAAGGAGAATGAGCGTCGTGCGCTGCTGCGACAAAAGGTCAATGAGAGGGATCATGAGCTTGTGCGAGCGCAGTATCCCTGGACTTGGTGGTTTCCTGGACGACAGCCTCGACGACATGAACCTGAAAAGTCTGCTCCCCAGCCACGCCATCTTGCTGTTGAACGAGAACGTAGACGTCGGGGTAGTAGTGTCCGTCGCACGTCCGCAAGCTCAATTAGAAGTCCGACTCCCGGTCTAGAAGAAGAGAAGGGAGTTCATCGACGATCCAGTAGTGGTTCTATCTCAAAGGGACGCAAGAGACTTTCTACAAGTTCTAAGCCGAAACGACCAGGTAACGATTCACGCTCTGTCACGCCGGATTTTCCTTCCCCTTTGGCTAGGGAAAGCAGTGCGAACGATACTCCCGAGTCGGGACCGGAAGGAGGAAAGGCTTTGAGGAGTTCATCTTCCAGGTCGACTGTTGGGTCCAAGGAACGTGAATAAGGGTAGTTTAGAGATTAATGTGTGATATTAAGTGATGGAAGTTTATGATGTCTAGTGTTCTCATGCTTCGACGATAGCCGGCGCACCCAAGTTGACGAGTTCCTGCGCAGCATCTGGTTTCCCTCTCTTTGTGAGAAAAGTCACCATATTGTGATTCGATCCCAACCACGGATCGCACGGCATGACATGATTGAGATCCGCTCCAAGCTCAACAAGTACCTTTATCGACTCACGTACCTGTTTATCAGCACCAACATTTAGAGCCGCCCACACCAAGGGTGGAAAACCAGCAGCATCTAGATCATTCGGTCCAGCGTGTCCTTCCTCAATAAGTAGCCTCAAAGCTGTGACGTTTGCATTTATCACAGCGACGTGAAGCGCCGTCGTCCCACAAGGTTGTAGCTTGCGCACATCGTTGATATGTATCGAAGCACCCCTCGAGAGAAGAAGCTCTGTGATGTTTTGGTGGCGGTGATATATCGATGTTATAAGCGGCGAGAATGTAACCAGCGGTAGCATATGGAAGCTCAACCTGTCGCCGAAATCAATATGATACCGTCCTTCTGTAATTCCCATCCCAGGATCATGAAAATTCAACGAAGGCGCGTTTAGATCCACGCCATGATCAAGAAGCCATCGCACAGTCTCGACATCTCCGCTCTTGACAGCTTCATGTAACGGCGTCCAAAACCACCCATTTCGTCTTTGTTTATCAGTCCCGAAAGTCCCTGTGTCGTAATTTCCTTTGCTGCACTTGTACACTCGCAGTGTCATGTGCTGATACACATTTTGCAAAGCTCTCAAATTTCCGTGCTTCGCGGCGTGGAAAGTTACATGGTAATCTGCGTTTTCGAGCTGGCGCTTGTATAGCAGGGGAGTAACAAAAGTATACAGCGCTGAAGAGGTTTGGGCTAGTGAGGATAGAGCGTGGCTAGTTAGGCAGGAGTCTATGATTTGTAGAAGGATTTCTGGTGGAAGAGAAGTGAGGGATGGCATTGGATTGTAATTCATTGTACTGTGACTGTGACTTTGATTATTCGTTTGTTTGTTTGGTTTCTTTTTTCTTTTTTTTTAATGATGAAAATTTGAAGATGTAGTGTAGCTAGTCATGAATCAGTGAGAAAGAATTCGGAGGGGCCGGCTTGATCGATGGGTGATCCATGTTAGTTTTGACGAAATGGGAGACAAATTTTTCTTCTCTTTCTCTTTATATAAAGGTTGAGCCACGAGGTCTTTGCTAAATACTGCAAGTTTATCTTGTCTGACATGATCAGGTATAAGATTGAATGAGGAGTAAATTGATACTTTGATCACATCTCACTTATGCGAGACCAGATAAAAGGTGTTTGGTGCACCAATAGGTTGAACAACCCAAGAAGATCTGCGTAAACAAAGTCCTCGGTTATACTTGAACACTTTCTTTTCAATGCCAGCAATTGTTTGATGCAGTTGAAAGCTGGGCAATCCTCATCTTGCATATCTGAGAGGAGGGGGGGATACACAGTATTTCTATCAACCCGCACCTATCTCAGGAGAGCATATAACTGACAATTAAATAAATAAATCAGGCCAGAATCTTATCTAGTTTCTTATCTTGTCCCTATCAATGCGATGGAACAAAAGCCGCAAAGAAACCACTCCATTCAAATCTTTGCATCCCGAGATCGGCCGCGGAGAAAGACCTTTCAATTATCTCGGCACCTTGACAGCCAGCTTCGGCTTCAAAAAAGTGCAGCACATAACAAGTAATCCTGACATTTACTATACCAAACAGAACATACGGCGACAGAAGATCTGTCTCGTGACTGAGTCTTTTCAGTGTCTGAGGTACGGTTTACGAGCAATTGAGTCTCGTGAAACTTGGGTGCGTTATTTAGCTTACTCTCTCTTCGGTTATTTAACCGAGTAAATAAGTGAGAGTGAGTCAAGTCGATACGTAAAATCGTATTTTGACACAACAAGCCTGTAAGCGTACCGTATCTACACCAAATCGAGAGTAGTACTCTCGGACGACTTTGCCGATTTGGTCAACTTTCTTTAGTGCACCCGCCGGGTCATGTCAGTTCCGCCGGCGGCCGTTATCTTGGTACATTATCTCGGTGGAACGACATTTTGCTAGGCTTGGTAGGTAAGTGAAATGCATGCAGTTCGTTACTGTTTAAAGAATGGGACAAATCTGGGGTAATGGCATTGCGCCCGCTACAAGTGCCGTTATCGCGAGGATAACATGCCTGCTGAACTTAATATTCTTCATAGTGAAGAGTCATTATCTAGATGCGTAACTGTGATAAGGTATACCTGTGTATAGCTAGACGGTAGCTGCAGGAGGAGTAATGGTATTTAAATAAAGATGTTATCCTTCTGTCTATTTTTCAGTCAATGTGTTAATTGTATATCGCCATCATGTTCAACTGGGATAAATTCCTCTCTCCAAAACCGTCTCTAGACGTCCCCGCTCTAGAGACGGTTGATCTCAACGACAAGGAGATGGAAAAGAGAATTGTACGAAAGCAAGATCTTAGAATCATGCCATGGGTTTGTATTACATATCTCCTCAGTAAGTTCTCTCGTCATTATCACTGTCAATAACTCTCTAACCTGCCCATCAAGACTATCTCGACAGAGTCAACCTCGGCAACGCTCGTACTCTCAACAACGACACACCAGAGCACAACATCGTAACCCAACTCAACCTAACCGGTCAAAAATACAACATTGCAGTCGCTCTCTTCTTCGTGCCTTATGTGCTTATGGAGTTTCCAAGTAATATCCTCCTCAAGTACTTTTCGCCTAGTAAATGGATTGCCAGGATTATGGTGTCTTGGGGAATTGTCACCATCTGCACAGCTGCTGTTTCAACCTATGCTGGGTTGTTGATTGTGAGGATTTTCCTTGGTTTGGCTGAGGCTGGTTTCTTTCCTGGGTGAGTTGAGTCCTTTGAACTGGAGTGTGAAAGTAAGACTGATGGGTGCAGTATTATGATGTACCTCTGCTTTTGGTATAAACCCGAAGAAAGAGCTACACGAATGGCCATCTTTGCTTCAAGTGTTGCTGTAGCTGGTGCTTTCGGTGGACTTCTTGCCACGGGTATCTCGTATCTCAATGGTAAAGCTGGTCTGTCTGGTTGGCAATGGTAAGATCTCTTGGATCCGATTGAGAATCCGTCTCTAACACAAACAGGCTCTTTGTGCTTGAGGGCATCCCTGCTGTTATCGTCGGAATACTGGTGTGGTTCTTTCTCCCCGACTGTAAGTTCACCCATTCATCAGTTTCATCACCAACTCACATCTCACAGACCCTCAAACCGTTTCATGGCTCTCCCCTGAAGAACGCGCCTTTGCCGTCAAGCGTCTCGGTCCTTATGCGCCTTCTATGAACGACAAGCACTGGGACAGCAAAGTCGCCAAGGAGACTCTCTCCGACCATTTCTTCTGGCTGTTCGCCATTGCGTATTTCTTCATGGCCAACTCCCTTAACGCCTTTGGGTACTTTGCGCCCACAATCGTTGCATCTCTTGGCTTTAAAGGCCCGCATGCTCAGTTACTTACAGTTCCTCCCAACGTCTTTGCTGTGTTCATCATCGTGGGCAACTGTCTGCATAGTGACAAGACAAAGGAGCGCTCTAAGCATGTCCTCGGAGGATTAACGTTTGTGGGAATTGGGTACCTTCTTCTTGCGTTGGTTAAGCATTGGGGAGTCAGATACTTTGCTGTCTGCTTGATTGCTTGCACTAATGCTGCTGTCCTGCCATTTGTTGCTGTAAGTTTAATCCCAGACCCTCGTCGATCAAGTACTAACAAACCTGCAGCATCGAACTGCTACTGTCCGAGGCTCAACAGCGACTGCTCTTGCAACAGGAGGTATGATTGCAATATCCAACACAGGCGGTATCACAGCACCTTTCCTGTTCCCCTCCAGTACTTCTCCCATGTACTCGATGGGCAACTGGACCGTCTTTGCGTTTCTCATTGCGGCTGCTTGTATCACTGGCTATGTATGGTACGTCTTCGGTGCCCACAGTGGTTACAGAACTGGTGATGCTACCGAGACTGGTCACTTTGAGGTGTTGGATGTTGGTGACAAGGATCCAAACGCGGTAATGGCCCAAGCGATGGAGAATGAGAGAGCCAAGGATAAATTGAAGGATATCGACATGGCTTAGAGGAGAGGGTGTGGAGTAGAGAGTAATAGTGTATACAGGCATTCGGTTGGGTAAAAGTATGTTTACGTATGTTCGTGCACTTCTTCTTTGCAATTACAGACGTGATAGAGCTCCTGCACTGAATACAAGTACCTGATACTGACACCGTCATCCTAGGCAAGGCAAAGCCGGCCTAGGCACAGGTTTTCTTCCTTTGCCTTTTCCTCTTCTCCTTCCTTCACCTTCTCTTCCTCTTCCTCTTCCTCTTCCTTTTAAGTCTATTATAGCAGCATTTTTCTTTAATCTTCGAAGAGGGGGGGCCTGCAGCCGGCTAGCCTCCGGTGGCTTATTTTAAAGAGGTAAAGTTGGAAGGTGCTTCCTTTTACTACGTTCAATGTCACCATCTTCTGTAACGGCTTTGCCTAATAAGTTCAAAATTGGTTATAGCAGCACTATAGTCAGAAGAACTTCTTCAGCACAATGAGAATAGAGATCAAGCTTACACAAATCTACAAAACGATATTCAGGATATACTTTCCTGGGCACCATTCAAACACATTGCAGCAAAACAGCAGAGTTTTAATCTACCGCGTAACGAAAGGTAAGCCTTAATTACAATTAGAACCACCACTCATAAAACCACGGGAGCCAGAATGAGCCTGTTTTCTTCTTCCCAAATCTTTCTCTCTTATGTTTTGTTGTTTCTTCAGCAGGGTAGCAGTGTGGTGCTTGTCATCACTGACCCCCTTTTTGTAAGTGATTCTTTTATCTTGCCTCAAGTACATTTGCTCGATCACATATCTTCAGTTAGGTAGGGGATGGGCTCGTGTTGTCGCTCCTTCCTTCTGTTGAGGTGAAGTTCGAGGTGGTCACGTGCACGTGCCTTCGACCTCAGGCTACAACAGCATCTGGAGACTTGCCTTCTTTCACGAAAAAACAGGAGGGACAGACCCCAGACTCGAGTGGAAATTGCTGCTATTCGCCTTTGAACTATTGCTAACACTCGAACTCCAGATATTTGCTTCTTACTGGGGATTTGTGAGAACAGGGGGTAGGGGGTCAAAGTCCTATTCTGGGGTTATCCCAAATGGCAGTTTTTTGAGACTGAAGGACTATGATGTTACTGTCTTACCCTCGCGATCCTTGATGTAATACATCTTGGTCAACGCAAAAGGGTTCATTTTGAGTTCTTGATGGATTTCCAATGCGGAATTCAGTACTGCAAGGCACTCGTCTTCACTATCACGAGATAGGACTATGGTAACGTCACGAAGAGATCATCAAGTGATGCTTCGATTACCGTGAGTTACAGCATCCAGCTTGGTCACTGTACTGCAGCGGGTAGATCAGTTAGACTGATGACAGTCGAGGTCAGTATCAGAGACTACACTATTGTCAATTAACAAAGCTTGATAGAACTCGCACATAGAGCCTAAGCCGATGTACATTTTCAACGACCCTAGGTACTCTTAGCTGCTCGACATTTATTGCGGCTTCAGCAAGCAGACCCTGCTCCAAGTATCCGACACCAGTACGGAAAGGCCTGCAAAAGCCCTTTTCGACGCCTACGACTGGTTCGCCCAGATCTTCCGCCGCGACAAATATAGAGCAAAGAAGCCATTTGTCCGCGACGAAAGGCACATGATATGCATTCTTATTTCTATCGGTCTAGCGTGTTAGAGCATCACTACGTGAACGGAGGCGGAGGGGTGATCGGGTGAGGAATTGCGGTGATTAATGAGTAGTGGTAAGATAGCAGCATCCATCTGGGCTATCTTCTCTGGTTGAGTAATTCCAACAACCTTGTCGATCTGCGTCATGACTTAAGTCTTATGCACAAAAGAGGCACGTTCAACTGGATCCAAGCCAGTGAGATGCGATTGATAAGAAGAAGATGACTTATTACGTTTTCAGTATGGCATTCCCTATATTTCGGGACTGATTGTTAAGACTCGTCCGGTTTACGGCAACAATCAACAGTTTGGAATATAAGAACATTGGTCCGTTCCGAGTTATCTATTGGTACATGCATTACAAACAGAACACACAGAAGCGACTGTACTAAAACATTCTTCACTTAATAACAACCATGGGCGGCGGTCCTCTAACTCCCTCAGCAAAGATCAACGGACCTTTGACACTTCGTCGCGCAAAGATAGATGATCTAGAAGATATCACCTGGCAGCCTTCCCGATGATCCATGCACAGACTACAGATTCCCCCAACGTGACAAGTACCCCGTTGACTTTAAGGAATGGACTAAGGAAGAGTACGCAGAGTATTTTGAACGACCCAACAAGTTGTAGGTCATGATAGTTACAGCACCTGTGGAGGACAGTGGCGATGTTATACAGCAGCCTGTATCAATTCGAGTATGGGATCTCATTGTTACGAATTTGCTCCCAGTGGTACATATCTCGTCTCACCTGAATGAAAACAAAGCTTACAATCTCCAACTAGACCATGGAATGAACGAACGACGCGACGCCAATCCTGAGCATATGGCGGCTTACAACTCTACGCTTCAACGAGAATTCAAGCGGTACTTTGTCCCCATCGGCAAAGACCAAGTTCCTCTATGGGCACTATACACCCATCCCGACTTTCGGCGTCGCGGAGCTGCAACTATGATATGCGAATGGGGGATAAAGCAGGCTGTCAGGAGTAATCGACATCTGACCCTGTGTGCCACGACTATGGGAAAGCTGTTGTATCTGGCTCTAGGATACGAGTTTTTTGGGAAAGATTGTTATTCAGGTTAAGGGTGAGGAGGAGAGTGTTGAGAATTATGCCATGGTCAAGTATAACAAGTGATCGGTCGAAAGAAACAAAGGGATATACAATTAACTGCGTTGGTGAATTTCTGTAACAGCATTCATAAAAGCCCACATGTGGCATCATTGTTCGAGTATCGACAGAACAGGGCTCTCTTGCTGGTGTCGGTAACAATCACAGGTCGACAGGAAAAGAACAAACAGTACACAAGCTTTGAGCTTCAAATAAAAAGAGTTTATGCAGAAAATGAAAGGTTGAAACGGACTTTGCCATCAGGCCTGCCGATGTTTAACTGCAATAGGTCTCCTTCAGTTACAACATTATTTCACGAGACGAAGGATTTACCCATATGTACAGTAACTTGATGATGATGGAAGATATAATATGGTGGTATAATATTGTGGTTCATAATCGAGTATAATAATTACGGCCGGCACCAAGACCTGGCCTAAACAAACTTTGACCCCTAAAAGCCGCGCGTCGCTAAATTCAACTCTGACGAAGTCCTTGACAAACTTGTGTCGTTCTCGTAGTGATCGTCTGTCAACGACTTGGTCCCTACACTCATCCCATCATCATCTCGTTCCTCTCGTCGAATGATGACTTCTGTAGTCATGACAACTTCATCTTCGCGCGGTTCCCGTTGTGCCTGTTGATCCTCGCCGCCCTTGACATAAGCTCTATACGATACGTCGCCAGGTGGCTTATCGGTATTCTGGCTGATAAAGTCATCGAAAACGATATTTGTCCTGTTATCAGTCGTCGTACCAGCCGTGTTACTTCTTGGCTCAGAGCTAGCATCCTTGTTTCCGGTCGTCATCTCAACGAGACGGTTGAGAATGGTGAACTCGAGCTTGAGCTTTGTGCTGTACACAAAGGCTTTGTAGGATGTCTGGTACTGATACCGATCGGCGTACTCGAGACCGAGAATCGTAACGTCGAGAAGGATAATGAGGATGTTGACGTAGATCAGATGGTTCATCAACCGTCTACTTCCGCGCTTGTTGCCCATGGTGCGTTCCAGGCGCATAAGCTTGACAGTTTCGGAAATGTAGAAGCCTGAGATGATGAGCTCCTGGATGAAAAAGACGGACACCTGAATCTTTTCCATGATGGAGTAGGGTTGCTCCCACGCGTGGGTGTTTTTCGAAAAGGAACCGTAGATCATGGGAATCACGGTGCCGTGCATGAGAACGCCGTTGACGATGATCATGTACAGCACACACTTCAACCTGAACATGTTCCTCAGGACAAGATGTAATCTGGACCAGAGCACAAGACTCTGACCCGAAACCATGGCGACCCATCCAAACGAGATAAACGTGGCTGCGAGGTATCCCACCGCATCAGAAGCATAGTACTTTATCAGGAACCCCCCGCAGTACAGAAAGATTCCCCATGTTGCAATGAGAAAAGACCAGAAATATAGACCCGAGTGACGCTTAAAGGTGCCAAAGATGATAAAGGTGAGCTCGACGACGTTGTAGACTGATATGGAGAGGAAGACGAGAACAACGGTGATGGTCATTTGGGATATGCCATCTAGGCCTGAGCCGAAGCCTAGTCTGGCCATGATTATTGGTGTGACTAAGAAAAGGAGTGACTGGGAGATAAAAGTTGAAAGGAAATGAAAAAAAAGAGGGATGAAGAGTCTTTTTCAACAAGATTTGCTAGTGTTGACTCTTTTTGTTGTTTCAAGGCTTTTACTATAGACATACACTACCATATCCTAGTCTCTGACCACTACGTAATTCATCTTTCATCTCGAGAATCCGGTAACAACGACGTATAACCTACTACGTACCCGTACCGCAGAGGCCCAAGCGTTGGATAGTTTCAGTCGGATTAGGGAGTCTTTAACGAATCGGAAGACTGTTGAGTTGTATGGAGCGAGTCAGGTCCCCCTTGCAGATCATCCATCCGCGTCACAAGCGAATTGGAATTTCTGGTGTAGGGCTGGACAATAGATGATCCAGTACCACAAGAAAATAAAGTTTAAACCCAAGTGGAGTGAGTAGCGGCGATCGTAGCGTACATCTGGCTAGATTAGTTCAAGTGGATGCTACATACCGGCAGAGGGGGATCAAGACTGAGGCTTCAGGAGATGATGGGATATTATTTATAATGTGGCTTTTTGCATTGACTGTAAATGGATGGAATAAACAGAGGTATGAAGGCTTGTTGGCCTTGACTCTCGGAGTTGACGAGAGAACCATCATCTTGGAAGAATTCTGTTGGAATGGTCTTGATATGGTACCTGACAGGTCCTCATCTAATTGTCACAAGGCGTTAGCCATATCACTAATTCACCACTATTATTTTCGGCATCTCGGTATATGAATCTGATAATAATTATTATCAACCCCCCAGTAAGCGGCGCTCGTCCCTTTTCCTCGCGCATTGCCGAACTGTATCTCAGCTGGGACCTTTTTTGTCTGGGAGTTTAAACAGGGATTATACGGTTACATTGCGTCAACAGCGTAAAAATAACCCCAGCATGTCTCATTTTTCCCAAGTTCTAGAACTCGTTCCAATATGCAACCCTTTTTCGACAGCCTTAGAATTTGATGCGCATTGGAATGTTGTTCCTGAAAGATTTGTGTGCAGCCATTTCTCCAGTGGCGTAAGATCGACAGAAAGAATATCCACAAATTGTCATCATAAAACTGAATCGCTCAAGGGGAAAGATTTTAACAATTTAGGTCTTTTATAGTTGCAATTGGTTTTACAAATGCTTTGCTTTGGTGAACCGGAAGCCACGTCTCTAGAAATATCCCAATCTATCTACCTGTACTCGATGAAATCGGTCTTTCCTTTCATGTAACATTAGTATAGTAAAAATGGCCCGCGTACTTCACCCGCTATTAGAGAAAAAAAAAAAGGATCGCTAGTTTCAACACCGTCGCGACGATCCACGCTTTGACCTCGTAGTAGTAGTAACCCTTGAAGTTGAAGACGATCAGCTTAATCGGCGTGATCGGCTAGGTCGGATTAAGAGAATAAAGTTGACTTGCCAGGTTGCCAAAAAGTCAAGCTTTATATGTAATGACTCGTTTGAGGTATTTCCATTGTGTAATAGTCGCATATTCTGATGGCGATCGTAATCCACAGCTGATGCAAATCCGGGGTCGGTTCCTTAGTCTTGGGTTTGTGTGAAAAGCACATGAGCACTTGCACCTGCGAGTCTTTCTTTTTGAGACAGGGGTGTATGGTCTCTTTTCTTTTATGTGTTGATCTATGGACGGGTGCAGTTGAGATATAACCTCCTTGTCGACCAAGAAGAGTCCTTTTGTTCAAGCGAGAGTCATTGTGCGAATACTCGACGTATTGTCCGAATATGCCGCGGTTCAAGGTTACCGCTTTGTTCTTGTCGTTTTTCTCCTGTATGAGCTATAGACGAGAGGACACTCCTTTGTATGTTATATGTTCTGGGACGAGATATGGCTGAGCAAGTGAACAACTATATTATACGACATGACAGAACAATACAAAGGGAACAACCAAAAAGAACATTCCCAGAAATATGACTATAAAACGAGTCCATATCCCTTCATTTCTATCATCAAACAATCCTCTGATCAGGTCTTTTAGACACCATCTTATGGATATCCATCACCCATCAACTAACCCAAACCATCAACTCGTAAAACCGCCAAAATGACTTCTCCATCCTGGGAAGGACTCACCTTTGGGATTGAACTCGAATTCATGACTCCCGCTCCCTACCAGTCCCTCTGGTGTTTCACGAATCCCGCAGCAGCAGCACGCTTCAACGTAGCTAAGCTTCTCGCAAACCAAACTTTGCTCCCTATTGCCTGCGAATGCGTGCACACAAGCGACGAAAAGTGTCCCATCTGTGCTGAGATTCCTCCAGAGAATATGCTGGAAGACGTAGGTATCATGAACCGACCCGAACTTCCTACTGACACCGCTTGCTTCTTTCTCAAGTCAGAGCTCAAGAACGCTTGTTTCCTCTTCAAGCCAGAGTTCTTCGACTACAAGAATTTTATCAATGGTCAGCGCTGCTGGCCAGGTGTGGAGATTTGCACGCCTGTCTTTGGCCAAGGTGAGTTATCCTCTGGTCTTGCTACCATGAAGATCGTCCTGTCGACTATTCGTCAGATGGGTCTTGGCATCACTGCAGATGACTCGTGCGGAATGCACATCCACGTCGGTGTCGAGGACGGCATGACGCTCTATCTCGCAAAGAGAATTGCAACGCTGGTCGTTCTTCTCGAAAACACTTTGCTTTTGCGTCTCGTTGCGCCTTCGCGATGGACAAGTCACTGGGCAGCACCTGTATGCGAGGGCTCACAAGCTGCAGTTCAAGGCAAGATCGGAGGCGATGCCGATATCGTGAAAGCTTTCCAGAAGCATATGCCCCTGCAGTCAACCATGTACCCGAGTAAGTGGAACAGCGAGGACCCCAAGGCGTTTTATACGATGCTTCGCCGTATCTGGTCCTGTGAGACCCTCAAAGACCTATCCAGTGCTCTTCGACGAGAAGGAATCTGTCGCTGCGGCCTCGCCATCTGTCTTCGCGATCACAAAGGTAAGCCTGCTCGAGTAATGTTCGCAGATGACTTTGAAGGTACGCCCTCGACTGTAGAGTTCCGCTACTCGCAGATGACCTTTGACCACGTCCTTTTGCGTAACTGGACTGAAGTCGTAGCGCGCATCGTAGCTCTTGCGCGCGCAGAGGAAGATGAGTTCAAAGACATCGTCGAGATGATCATCGGTCTGAACTATGAGGCTGATGTTTACGGCAAGTCGTCCTGGAAGCTTTTGTTGCAGCGTGTGCTCGGGTTGGAGCATCGTATTCCTGATTGGGAGGCGCAGCTGGAAAGGTTCCAGCGTGGTGAGTATATTTCGCTCTTGGATGAGACGCTTCTTCTCCAGCCGGAGTAAGGGAGTGTAAGTATTGGAGAGTTTTCGTGGTGTTTGTTGCGGATTTGCTTTTTGGGCTGACAGCTGGCTGTTGGCTTTGTAGTTATGGGTAAGGTAAGGACTTGGACAGACTTGGGTTTCGGTAAAGTAAAAGTAGCGTTCTCGAGTGAAGATAATAAATCGTGTATCATCTCAAAGGGGTATGCATTGTCGAGAATTGCTCTTTCTCGTGCTAATGTCTGGACCTCCACTGGGATTAATAATAACTTGATTAATAACTACATAATTACATTCACTCAAATTGTTGTTATCTATTTGCTGTGGTTTATTGGGCCTTGGCTGCTTGCCAGTGCCAACCACTGTTGCCAGGGGATAATACCACCACCAAGGCCACTTTGAATATTTACTTACGCGTCAAACTTGTGTAAAATCCTCCCCTCTCTTCTATTCTCTACAATACAAGGATGAAAAGAAAAAGACTTTCTCTTTTCCTCACTCACTACATATCAGCTCCTCCGTCTACCAAACATCGCCTCACCTATATCAGAAAGACGCACACTAGCAATACCATCATGATGAGCCAGGAGAACCCTTTCAGTAAGTCTCCATCGCAATACCGTTAATGCCTTCACCAGCTAACAACTCTTCAGACGTGCCCTCCTCTACTCCGGCAGCCCCCGAGACCTCTGCCCAGACCGATGCCACTCCCAAAGACGCCCTCCGCAGAGGTGCAGTAATTTGGGTTAAGCATGTGGATTCCATGATCAAACAGGACTTGACCCACGTGATGCTCCGTCGGATGAATCCCAATGTCGAGTGGCTGAGGAAGAGGAAGAACTTCAAGAAGGAACGAGAGAACACTATTAATCAGATCCGCACAGTACGGGAAGTCGCAGCCAGAATGTAAGATGAGACTTTGCAAAAGCTGGCTGAGTGATGTGTTTGCTAATTGGATATAGCGACGAAAAGGACTGCAACACCTGGCCCGAGTTTGGCGAAGAGTTCATCATGCGTGGTATACGTCAAATGCAGAAGCAGCAGCAGCAGCGTCGCTGAAGAGGGTACATCTCTCAATCTCATCATGTTCTTTTAATACTGGCATTTTTGCTTGTACATTTGGACTGCAATTATCCTGTTCTGTGGTCACGGTCGCTGTTAATACTGGTGTAGAGTAACATTCACAACTGAGATGAAGCATGGATAGACGATGTCTCGGCTTTCCTCTAATTAAATTGCGGATTGTTTTTAAATATCCTATTCACCATTTACTCCGTTCTACTTTCCATTTGTTTCCAGTCTTGAGTGGCAGTCTGGAGCCGGGGCTCCGTTCCAGGCAGTAGCACTCTTCCCCTTGTTCGCGATGATATCGTTCGCAAGCTTCGTCTCATCACCCATAGCATTATGACTACCATTAAAGGTCATGTTCTTAATTCCATCGTATCCCTTGATACCAGTCGACTTCTCCAGTCTCTCGGCGATCTCGGGGTCGACCTCACGGAAGATGGCAATCTGTCGCTTCAGAGGCTCCTCCTGCTTACACAGCTTCATCTTGCCTGTAACGTTGTTGATGAAGCGCTCACGAGCGGCATCATCAAAGACGTTTCGCCATAGGGCACGAGGGGCGTTGAAGTCCTCGGGACGAATAGCGGTGAGGAATGTGATGGCTTCACCGGTGAAGTGGCCGTGCGTCTTGTCCAAGTCCACTGTTCGAGCGCGGAACTTCATAGGATCGATCGAGGAGAGATAGTTGGGTCGAGCGCCCTGGTTGTAGAAAGCCATCTGGCCGTCACGCTGGAAGTTTCCGAACCTGTATCCTGTTTTGGTTGCGTTGACGGGGAGTTGCTGGTAGTTGACTCCAATACGGTGACGGTGTGTATCAGGGTAAGAGAACAATCTCGACTGAAGAACAGGGTCTGCTGATGGCTCGATGCCAGGAGGCAAATGTGCAGGGTTGAATGCAATCTGCTCAACCTCGGCGAAGTAGTTGACGGCATTCTCGTTAAGAGTAAACTCTCCAACCTTTCGACGAGGGAATTGCTTCTAAGGCCAGACATGAGTAAGATCAAAGATGTTGATCTTTTGCTTCTCCCACAGCTCCTCAGCTTCCTTTGGAGTCATGGTCTAAACCTCAAGTGTCCACTTGGGATAGTCACCGTTCTAGATGGACTCGTACAGATCCTTCTGCGAGTAGTCAGGTGAATACTCAGCTGACTCCTCCTGAGTGACAAAGTCAGTTCCCTGCATGGACTTGAGATGAATCTGAGTGTACACCCAGTCGCCGTTTTTGTTAACAAGCTTGAAGGTATGTCCACTGTAACCATGCATCTTTCTGTATCCCCTTTTGCGAACCATGTTAGTCATCTATCGCAATCATAGCCGGTCGAAATCATGGCTGGTGGCGAAAACTCACTTTGGGATACCGCGGTCACCCATCAGAATCATGACCTGATGAATAGACTCGGGGTTTTGAGAAAGATAATCCCAGAACATGAAAGAGTCATCAGCATGAGTGAGATGAGTGCCTTGTCTTGTTAGTTATCGTGATATGGGCTTTGGGTGGTGGTTGACTTACTGGGATCGCGCTTTTGGGTGTGAATAAAGTGAGGGAACTTTGCAGGATCTCTCAAAAAGAAAACAGGGGTATTATTGAACACCCAATCTAAATTCTAGATGGTTCAAAACACTCATTAGCATCATTCTTGGAGTGTAATAGTGTTGAAAAGTGGTGATGAAAGTTGTGGTGTTGTCACCGCCGCACAATGTGCACTTACACCATCCTCAGTTCGCATCTTGACAGAGAACCCTCGAGGGTCTCTGGCCATATCATGTGATCCAGATTCTCCTCCAACTGTCGAAAATCTCATTGTAACGGAACATTTCTTTCCCTTGGTGGAAAAGATATCCGCGATGCACAGGTCGTCGAGCGGGTCGGTACACTCGAAGAAGCCGTGAGCGCCGCTTCCCTTTGCGTGAACGACTCGCTCGGGGATACGCTCTCGATCGAAATGGGACAGGAGGTCAATCAAGTGAAAGTCCTGGAGAAGAAGAGGTCCGTTCTCGCCGCATCGCTGGGTCTCGTAAGGGTGAGGCATAGGGACGCCATTGCTGGTAGCATAGGTTGCTTCCTTTGAGGACGCCTGACGATCATGCTCGACGGATTGGAACTGGTTGGCTACATGAGCCGCGAAAGAAGTGTCTGTTGCTGCAGGTGCCATGGTGAATATTTGCTTCAGTTATCGTGCTTAACCTGCGATTAACTAGCCCACGACCAAGACCATAATCCCTTTTATGCCATTTCCACTTCCCCCAAGAGTTCATATTGTCATGCATCGCATTTGGCTGAAGCTGACTAGTCAGAGTCTTTCTATGACGCGGTGAAGAAGACTTGACCACGACCCTGAGAGGCGAGATGGCAAAGGAAGACCCGATCAAGGTCGGCGATTGGCGATGACTATTACAAGTTCGATGAATGATTGTTGTATTCTCAATGAGGCTAGGGTAATGACATCAAGACGTCTAGCCACGGTACCCTGCCTCGGTAGTTGAGAACCCTTTGGGGATAGCGAGTGGATGAGCGATTCATTGTTGGGTCTAGACTGAGATAGACCCTGGACGGGAGAGCGTCGATGAAGAAATCGAAGCATTTGCCAAGTTAGATCGGAGATCTTAGCGCGATCCAGGTTGCAAGGATAACAAATGTGCAAAAGTGGTTCTTGATATATTCAGTCTTTGCCACCTAGATATTCGAAGCTACATACAAGCTTGACAGGATAGATGCAAAAGCCTTACTGAGGCAATTTTAATACAACTATAAAGCTCTTATAAAGTTCTGTTTTATTTTACTTATTGATAGTATAAATAAACCAGCACTGACATTTGTTATCTTTGCAACCTGTATCTGGGACAACATGACGTTCAAGCTGAATTTGGCTAGCTGCGGTCAGAACCGAATTTAGCT
>JABCQV010000500.1:0-38961 GCA_013186375.1 Fusarium aywerte | reverse complement strand
GTTTTAAACTTGACTGACCACTTTCCCCGCACAGGCAAGCCTGGTATGACCCGCGATGATCTCTTCAATATCAATGCTGGCATTGTTAAGGGTCTGATCGAGGTCGCTGCCGAGGTCGCCCCCAAGGCTTTCATCCTCGTCATTTCCAACCCAGTCAACTCGACTGTTCCCATTTCTGCCGAGGTTCTCAAGGCCAAGAACGTCTTCAACCCTCAGCGTCTCTTTGGTGTCACCACTCTCGACATCGTCCGTGCCGAGACCTTCGTTGCTGAGATCACTGGCAAGGCCAACCCTCAGGAGCTGACCATCCCCGTCATTGGTGGTCACTCTGGCGAGACCATTGTCCCTCTCTTCAGCAAGGCCTCACCTGCAGTTCAGATTCCCGACGACAAGTACGATGCTCTCGTAAACCGCATCCAGTTCGGTGGTGACGAGGTGGTCAAGGCCAAGGATGGTGCTGGTTCCGCCACCCTGTCCATGGCTTATGCTGGTTTCCGGTACGGTGCCCCCGTGTCTTGTATGATTCTACACAGTGATTAACATGATGCAGATTCGCCGAGAAGGTTCTCCGCGCCGTCAAGGGCGAGAAGGGCCTTGTCGAGCCTAGCTACGTCTACCTTCCCGGTGTTCCCGGAGGTGAGGCCATTGCTAAGGAGACTGGCAACGACTTCTTCTCCGTTCCTATTGAGCTTGGCGTAAGTTGTCTATTTTTCGCTTCTAGATGCGTAAGCTTGCTAATATCACATAGCCCAACGGTGCCGAGAAGGCCATCAACCCCTTGGAGGGCATTACCGAGAAGGAGAAGGCCCTGCTGGCCAAGGCCAACGAGGGTCTTAAGGGCAACATCAGCAAGGGTGTCAGCTTCGTCCACAACCCTCCCCAAAAGTGAATATCCCCTATTTGATATCTTTTCTGATACCCAGTAAGAGGCTTCTCAGAGGAGGCAAGGACACTCCAAGAGGCCCATAGCTATGGCAATAGACCTAGTAATATGAGTCATGAGCATGATTGCTGATGTTGTGACTTTGCGCAGGCTGTGAAATGTTCCGAGCGATTATTTACGGTCGATGTCTTTATAGTCCCGATATTAAAATTGGGGGACTGCTGCTGGTATGAATGGAGTTTTGGTCATGGGTTGATCTAAACCATGGCGATGTTCAGCTCTTATGTGTTCATGACGCTCGATAGTCGAAAGTTGGTGTGTTTGTGCCCAAGCTTGGAAAAGAAAAGGGTATCATGGTATTATAGCTAAGCAGATAGCTCTTCTATGGCTTGATTGGTATGGTTTTAATTTGAAACACAGCTCCCGGCAACTCGTTAATCTCGGCTTGCACACTTGTGTTGATTCCAAGGGCAGCTAATGCGCCCCTTACGATACCACACGGGAACCACAGGAACTGTGACGCAGAGTCAGTACAACATGATACATAGCTGAGGGTGATGGGGCATTCGATATCATACCGGTTGAGCGCGGACAATTGCTTGACCACCAGCTTCTGTACTCATGCGGGAAAAGGGACGGAAGACGTTGTCAGTTAACACGTATACTCCCTGATCCTACGTTAGCGTGATGCTCCTCCCGTATAACATCGATGTCACAAGCCTACCCTGTGGTTTGTTTTGAGGTTGTCAATGTTCTTGCCAAAAACCAGCGTCCACAAATCTTTGCAGAGGAATTTGATGACGTCGAGTGTATCGTTGAATCGTGGGCGGTCCCTCGAAAACCTACATACTGCAGTGTAAGTTATCATGGCGCAAAGGACTTGGGCATCAATGCGCACCTTTCTACGAGACCCTGTCCAACTCTGTAGCCCAGCATATCCAAGCGATAATGCACCGCATCGAGATCCTCCTCCTCATCCTTTCTTGTCGCTGTACCGGCCATTATTCCAGCGGCGCTAGAGCCGACTGCGTGGCTGGTCGAGGCTGCATCTGTAGATGTGCTGTTTTGTTCTGTGGCGATAGAATCTCGGTCGTGTGTGACGCGGTAGGCCAACGGCACAAGCTCAATGAGGAGGAAGTCTAGACAAGAGGAGCTGAGGAAGTTGGCGGATGGGTCGCTCGAATTGAAAGGAGGCATGACAGGTTCGAAAGACATGATGGGTGGTTCGATTGAAGTCTGGACGTGATATTAATGAACAGGCATGAATAAGGATTGTATTTGGTCCCTAGAAGAGGAATGCGCAAAGTCGTTGCGTATGCTAATGGGGGATGTCGGTGTCGTCGAGCTTCAGGGGATACGTACGTGATGCTACTATGGAAGCTCACTGAATGCACTGCTCCCCGGATTGAGCTATAGGAGGCTGAGTCATCAGTGGCACGTTCTGATAAGAACCAACTGATAAGGCCGAATGGGACCCTTTAGCCCCTCCAAACGCGGGGCTTGTAGGAGCGAGCGCGGGGCAGGAAAGGAAAAGTCGAAAAAATGTTTGATGTACAGTGAACTTTGTTAGTTCCAGTTCACCACCACCCACATTCTGCCTCTTAATAGAGCTGGTTCCTCTCAAGGGTGAACCTATTGAAGTAAGCAACAAAACAGTCGCATGTAACCGTTAAAGAATTCTGACAGTAGTCGGTTAAAGCAGCACTTCAAAAAGACTCTTGGTTTAGAGTTTTATACTGGGACCGATTCCCTCCACGCCGAATTTCGGAATCGCATTCGTACTATTTGTTTTTCTCTCACATATTTTCACGAACAAATATGGCGGACCTTCGAATTTTGCTCATCGGCAACGGTGGCCGTGAGCACGCTCTGGCTTGGAAGCTTAGCCAGTCTTCTCGAGTCGAGCAGATCTTCGCTGTCCCCGGTAACGGAGGTACTGCTGGGTGCCCCAAGACCTCCAACGTCACTTCAGTCAAGGCCGAGGACTTCGCTGGCCTCGTCAAGTTCTCTCAAGAAAATGGCGTCAACCTCGTCGTCCCCGGCCCTGAGGCTCCTCTTGTCGACGGCGTTGAGGGATGGTTCCGAAAGGCAGGCATTCCCTGCTTCGGCCCCTCGAAGGAGGCTGCGCGCCTTGAGGGTAGCAAGACCTACTCTAAGGATTTCATGAAGAAGTACAACGTCCCTACTGCCGCTTACGAGAATTTCTCCGATTACACCAAGGCCTGCGCCTATGTCGACAGTGTCGACCATGACGTCGTTATCAAGGCTACCGGTCTTGCTGCTGGAAAGGGTGTTATCATTCCCCAGACCAAGGAGGAGGCCAAGGCTGCTCTCAAGCAGATCATGGTTGACAAGGAGTTTGGCGATGCTGGTGACGAGGTCGTTATCGAGGAGCTTCTGATTGGTGATGAGCTCAGTGTTCTTACCTTCTGCGATGGCTACGCTATCCGATCCCTACCCCTCGCTCAGGACCACAAGCGCATCTTTGATGGAGACCAGGGTCCCAACACTGGTGGCATGGGCTGTTATGCGCCTACAAACATTGCTACCAAAGAGCTCACTGAGCTCATCGACCGCGAAATCCTCGAGCCCACTATCTCTGGTATGCGACGGGAGCAGCAGCCTTTCCGTGGTGTTCTCTTCACCGGTCTCATGATCACCAGCAAGGGTCCCAAGGTCCTCGAGTACAACGTCCGATTTGGCGACCCCGAGACACAAACTGTCCTTCCCCTCCTCTCTGCCGATACCGATTTGGCTGACATCATGCTTGCTTGTGCCAATGGATACCTTGACAACTGCAAGCTGACCATCGAAAACAAGTTCAGCGCTACTGTTGTTCTTGCTTCCGGCGGATACCCCGGTTCTTACCCCAAGGGTAAAGCCATGACTGTTCAGACTCCTCCTTCTGGTTGCAACATCTTCCATGCCGGTACCACACTCGACAGCACTGGCCTCAAGACCTCTGGTGGTCGTGTCATTGCTATCAACGCTGTTGGCGACTCTCTACGAGCTGCTGTTGATGCTGCCTACGCTGCTCTCGACAACAAGGCTATCGAGTTCGAAGGTGCTTTCTACCGAAAGGATATTGCCCACCGTGCTTTCCGTTCTGCTGCCCAGGCTTCCATGACTTACGCTCAGGCTGGTGTCGATATCCAGGCTGGTAACGATTTCGTAGAGAAGATCAAGAAGGCCGTCGCCAGCACCAAGCGACCTGGTGCTGATGCCGAGATCGGTGGTTTCGGTGGCGAGGTCGACCTCTCTCAGGCCGGCTACCCTCAAGCCCCTATCATCGTCGGTGCCATTGATGGTGTCGGTACCAAGCTCATGATTGCTCAGTCCATGAAGAAGCACGACACTGTCGGTATCGATCTGGTTGCTATGAACGTCAACGATCTTGTCGTTCAGGGTGCCACTCCTGTTATGTTCCTCGACTACTACGGCTGCAGCAAGCTAGATCTCTCCACCGCCGCTGATTTCGTCCAGGGTGTCGCTGATGGATGCCGCCAAGCTGGCTGTGCTCTTGTCGGTGGAGAGACTGCTGAGATGCCAGGCATGTACCAGAAGGATGACTACGATGCTGCTGGCTGCGCTGTTGGTACTGTCACTGCTGATGCCAAGCTCCCCCGAAAGAACGACATGGCCCAAGATGATGTTCTTCTGGGTCTTGGTTCCGCTGGTGTCCACTCTAACGGTTTCTCTCTCGCTCGCCGTATCGTCTCTCACGCTGGCCTCAGCTACACTGACGCTGCTCCTTGGGACCAGTCCACCACTGTGGGCGAATCCCTCCTCACCCCTACCCGAATCTACGTCAAGGCTCTCCTCCCCATCCTTTCCGAAATCAAGGGTCTTGCTCACATCACTGGTGGTGGTCTTGTCGAGAACGTCCCTCGCATGATTCCCGACTCTCTCGCCGCCGAGATCGAGTTTGGCTCATGGGAGATTCCCCCTGTCTTCAAGTGGCTCCGTGAGGCCGGCAACGTCGAGCCCCTGGAGATGTGCCGCACCTTCAACTCCGGTGTTGGTATGGTTATCGCCGTCGATCCCTCAAAGGCCGACGCCGTTTCGCAGACTCTCACTCAGGGCGGCGAGAAGGTGTACCGCATCGGTCGCCTCACCCGACGTGACCAAGGTGAGGCTTGCCTTATTCACAACGTCGACTCGTGGAAGGCCGAGAGTGCGGTGCCTAGCAAGCGAAAGGATATTGGAGCATGATTGGGATAACAAAATGTGTGCGATTTATGGAGTCAATTGGGTTTTAAGACGGGATATCAATATCGGTTAAAATTGGGGTTAGAAATGATGATTTGAGGACGAGATAGAAGGCATGCTTGCGATGATATTCATTCAAGCCATTCAACATGAATGAAAAATGATTTTTATGTTTTGAACATCTGAGTGTACCAATGCCACGAGAAGCTTGTCAGTGATATAGTCCTATTTAGTAGGGTTGGTCTTTTCCCTTTTCGTGACAATAACCTTCATCCAAGATAAGCAGGCCAAGCTCAAACACTAGCAGCTTTGATTCAATTGCTTCACTTCGCAGTTTCTGGGTCCTTTATATGATGACGGAAGTTTATACATGTCATTTTATTGCCCTGTTAAATAAAACTGAGGCTTAGTCCTCAGTCACCCTTTGCAAAAATGGGAATCGGTCGTTAACGATTACCCCCCTATCGCATGATTACTCCCTTACACCTCGCGAAAACAAACATAATAGCAATACCGGATTATGAGTCACCTCTTTCTTTGGTAACATGGGAATCTTTTTCCGTCGCCTCCAACGCCAGGTCAGAACATGCCAAAGTCAAAATCACCAACCAGCACCGGAATTGCTTGCCAAGCAGTCAGATGGACCGTCCACCAGCGACGATTAACTGCTGTAAGATAATCTCTAAGAAGTCTTGCGCCTCCGCTTCTTGTTTTTCTTCTTTCCTTTGGACCGGTTATCATCCTAAAGATACCCAAGACCATCAGGGGAGAGTGGAGAGGAACCAGATAAGCCATTTGATCCTGAGTATCCGTTCGTTGAAGTGTTTTGCCTCTTTGGAGGCGGGGCTGGCTCGTCGTCATCGTCAGAGAGGGTCAGGTCGATAACAGCGGCCACTGGGCGCTTGGCACTGGTAGATGCTATGCCTCTAGGGCCAGCAGATGAACTATCGCGACTTCCTGTCATGGGTGTACTGACACTTGGAGTGGCGTTCTTAGGTGTCTCCATACGACGATGGCCGATAGGGTTGATCTCTGATATAACCAGGTCGTCATCGTCGTCATCATCGTAGGTGCCTTGATAAGAGTTGCCATTTGTCTGCCCCTGACTGCTGTCTTCAGAGGTCTTGGTATGCCAGTCACCATTGGGTTCGATAGTCACAGTTTCTTGACTTTTTGATGTCTTTGCAAGGATGTCCTTCACATATCTGTTTCTGTGGTTAGTATCGACGTCGTTCACTAGCTGCAGATAAAGGACTTACCCGTCGACAGCCAGCTGCTCAAAAGTTGCGGATTTGTAACAGATGGGGCACTGCCATTGCGGACCTTGCTCTTGCAGTTGAAGATATGATGTAGCATCGAAACATTGTATGTGTGTGCAACTCAAGCCACGACACGGAAGCACTAAGCGCATGTAGGACAACGGACACTTGAGAGATAGAACTTGCGACGTTGCCACCACATCGGGATCCTGTGCTTTGGCATTGACTATAGCTCGGCTATTAGAGTTGTTCTCAATCATTGAATTGCTAGTACTCACGTTCTTGCTTCACAGACTCAATCGAAATTCTCTTGCCGTTAGCTATGCGACCTGCAAGCTCTTCAACAGAAGTTATCTTGCAAATATTGACCACGAGATAGAATTTCTGTGCAGTGTTAGATCTGAAATATGAGAAATGTGTGCCAAGATTGACGGGGGAATCCTGACTTGATTGGAACCTGCCTTGGATGTCAACGCATACGTAAAATCCACGTTGTTTGTGTATTTTGGACGCAGCCTGAGCGCTTTGGTGATGTCAACCGGTCTAGTAGAGCCGGGTTTGTTCTTCAAGCCGCGCAAATTGGCCTTGATCTCGCCACCATTGACCTTGAGCTCCGACTGATGAGGGAACGCGACTTCTTGCGTCCCTAAGTTTTCTGCGGCGCAAAAGACTATGACTCGGTACGAAGGATCATCAACACATTTCTGTAGGTAAGGGTGGTCTTCGAGTCTGATGGGGTAGGTTACCGTGTTACGGTGCTGCGACATAACTTGGCAAGCCAACGTCAGTACAAGAACCAAAATCATAAAGGAAGGCGCATGACTTACCATCGCAAACCTTCACGTCACCAGCTTGCGCCTCGATCTGATAAAACGGGCTGGACTTGAAACTGAGTGTCACTGCTTGCGACCCGCCAAAGCGATGACCATTAGACAGACTGCCGTGTGTATTGGGGAATGACATGCTGGGCAAGCTGTACTGCGCAGAGGGAGCATGACCGTGCGAGTGCGAGAGAGTCGATCGAGAAGGCGAAGAACTGGTATGCGAATTCGAGATAGTATTATGCACGCTCTGGCGGATTTGCTGGAGGCGCACAGGATCGTTGGCGTTGACGGCCTCTTGGATGACTAAAGGCCGTGGCAAAACGGGCATGATTAGTTGCGTTCTTGAAGGGTTTGAAATTGTGGTTCAGTGCAGGAGTGCGCGAAGATGTGAGTTTTTGTTTCCCCTGTGAAGCACCTAAGGAGATGGAACTATGTGCGAATTAATCCTAGACTTACGATTGTGTATGCGACCCTGTAGCTCTGCCTTAATTCCAGTGCTCTTAACGCCGTTGACCTGGCATACAGAAGAAAGTTGGCGATTCAATAGACGATTAACTTGGCGAACGAGTGCGCTGGCTTCTTGTCGCAAATTTCCACCACCATGTGAAGATGAATGTGTGGTCGAGTGCGAGATCGAACCTAACCCCGAGGAAGCCATATCGAGGGTGTCACTTGCCGTTTATCGATCGGTATCGGTGTTGGTATCGAGAAGGAGTGAATGTCGGTGCGGGAGGAGGAGCTCCTGCCGATTTGGAGCTTGGAAAGTGATCGTGGTGGTCGCGATTGGCAACCGCATCCAAGGCAGATGCGCAGGCTGGTGAAGCCTGTATCGGAAAGAGATACCGTGAGCGAGCGAACGAGTGTTGGCTGAGTGAAGAAGTAGTTACAGGAGGCAAGAAATTTAAAGTTGCGCCACAGATGAGGAAGAGAACAGGCGCAAGTGTATAGAAAATATTCCCGCAGTAACACTGTAGTACCTAAGAAGGAGAAAATACTCGATTTCCTCACCACTACGCGTGCTTTAAGTTTGTCGTCGTCGTCGCCTTCTCACGCTATGTCATGTTTGCCCGGTTGTGCAGTTGTCCTGTAAACAGAAGGCGGTGGTAACTGGCAGCGCCAGGGGATTTTCTAACTCGAATGTCTCGGGAGGGAATATTACTCAGCCACAGACGCCACAGGTCCTCAGTCCAGTGTCCCCTCTGGCCCAGAGCTAACTCAGGCCGTCCCAACTTTTTTTTCTTAGCAGCAAAGACTGATAACGACTTTTTTCCCTACCATCTTTAACCATATCGACAAAATGGCAAAGAGCGCACGAGCAAGCACCAGAAAGGCAAACAACAGACGCCTTGTCCAAAATGTTTTTGGACCTGCTGAGGCTGCCCGAAATGAGCGTCTCTCTGCCAAACTCCTTGAGTTGGCCAAGCAGCCAAAGCCCGAGTCTTCAGATGTCAAGATGAACAGTGAGTGAGCTTGGATAACCTAGACAACCTTTTTGCTAACATTTCTTCAGCTGAAAAAGAGGAAGCCGACAACGAATCCAACGAGGATGCTCAAGAAGATGAGACAAGTGAGTTTTTTAACTGAAATATTATTCTTAATCATATCTAGTCACTAACATTGATATCCAGCAATGGATGTGGACTCGGTGAAGAAGCCATCAAGTGGACGTATCGAGAAGAAGCGACCCGATAAGCGCAAGCAAAAATCTTCCAAGATCGTCTTCAAGTCTTATGGTAGTCGATCAAAGGCAAAGGGCAAGAAGAAGAGCGCTTAAAATGGAGCATCTCGTTTACCAGGTTCTGTTCTGTTTTTCTTTTTATTATTGTATCGGCGTTTTAGCAGCAAAATCTTAAGTCAAATCTCAATGGATCTGTAATACCCCGAAATTTCTATCCCATCTTTTGATCTGTCTCCAGTGAATATCAGCCTTGTGTGGCTAAACATCTGTACTTAACCAATCATAGAACACCACCTTTGTAGTTTATCTTGGCAAGGCTATTGTGCTTTAACATGGATACCGCGCCCTCATCTCATCTCGACACGTCCATCATCCCTTCTGCGGCTGACACATTTCATTGTCCCAGATGGCGCATTCTTAACAATTTCTATTTACCTACCAATTTTGCTTCTATGCCCGTCCAAGTCGCTCTTTTATTTTTTTTGATTGCCTTCTATAATGGTGTCATCTCATAATGGCTCGCTACTGCGCACTCTGTTGCTGGTCGCAGCCAATATTCTAATCCCGGCCTCAATTGTCGTATTCGCCTTGGGCTTCTTTCCTTATAAACCATTCCTACCAGGACTGGCTGAGTTTGAATCTCTAGACTTTGGATCGCCTCCTGATGCGCCATTCGATCGTCTAATATTCATGGTTGTTGATGCCCTGAGAAGGTAGGTCCTCGGTGATCCCACTTCAAAACACTCCATTAACCCTTGGACATAGCGACTTTGTCTACTCGGACCCCTCGGGATTCAATTATGTGCAGAGGTATTCAATTATAACCCAACATCTTTGCATTGGCCTTTGAACTCATTAGATATCAGCCTCATCCGAGATGGCAGCGCAATGCCTTTTACGGCTAATGCTCGATCACCCACTGTCACTATGCCGAGAATCAAGTCCATGACAACTGGTTCAATTCCTTCTTTTGTTGATCTCATTCTGAACTTCGATGAGGCGGATACTTCATCGACCCTGGCATCTCAGGACACCTGGCTAGCTCAGATCAAGGCCAAGGAAATGGGCAAGCTCCTCATGTATGGAGATGACACTTGGCTAAAATTGTTTCCAAACACATTTGATCGCGAAGATGGAACTTCCAGTTTCTTTGTAGCGGTATGCCGCTCATAAACTGCTTGCGAAAATCATCGCTAACAACCGACACAGGACTTTACTGAGGTGGACAACAACGTTACCAGAAACATTGCTCCTGAGCTGGAAAACAGGGACTGGGGACTTATGGTTCTCCATTATCTTGGCCTAGATCATATCGGACACAAGGCTGGGCCCAAAAGGTCTGTTTTCACTGCGAAGTGGTCTCTGTTGTTCGCGAGCTAACATGATAAAAGCGCTAATATGCTTCCCAAACAACAGGAGATGGATAGTATCGTCCAGACTCTCTTCGAAGCTATGGAGACCAAGCCGCATTTAGACTCAACGCTGCTTGTACTATGTGGTGACCATGGCATGAACGATGCTGGAAACCATGGTGCTTCTTCACCTGGTGAAACATCACCCGCTCTGGTTTTTATGTCTCCTAAACTCAAGTCAATATCCTCAAAACTCCCTGCACCAGCTCAGCCCAAGGATGAGTTTGACTTTTACTCTATGGTTGAGCAATCCGATTTGGCGCCAACTATCGCTGCTTTGTTGGGTTTCCCTGTTTCCAAGAACAATCTCGGAGCTTTCATTCCAGACTTTCTCCCCTTCTGGCATAAGACCAGCGATCAGATTCAGATCCTAGTGCGAAACGCTCGACAAATTCTTAACATTGTCACAGCTGCGTTCGGTAGCGAGCTCTTCGATTCAGAAAGCAGCATTGATCCATGTTCTCTCGAGCAGACAGATATCAATGAGTTGGCTTGCCAATGGAGAAATATCAACAGAGAGGCTCACGTTCTCGCAGCTGGCGATAACATAGATCAGAAATGGCTTGACGAAATGTCCCAATGGCTTCGACGGGCACAAGATCTGATGAGTAGCATGGCTTCAAACTATGATATGCCCAAGCTGTACATCGGTCAAGCAATTGCTGCGATTGCTGCTATCGCAAGCGTGATAGTAGTCGTGAGTCTCGGGGCTCACCGTGATGGACAAATTCTTCCCTTCAGCCTCCTGACCCTAGCGTATGGCGCCATGATGTATGCCAGTAGTTATATTGAGGAGGAACAACATTTCTGGTATTGGTCCTCAAGCATCTGGCTTGTACTTCAGGGCGTGCTTCATGTTCGAAGGTATGTACTTGTCAGGGACAACTTTAAGGATTTTTCAATGTGCTAACTAAATGATAGGAGAAACAGTCTCGAAGAAGTTGCTTGGGTATTCGTTGCCCTTGTAGCGTTGAGAATCACGAGAGGTTGGAACCAAACCGGCCAGAAATTCGCAGGAAACCCAGACATCGTCAAAAGCTTCATCGTCACGCACCCGCAAATTCTATGGGGCATCATCACTTTCGGATATGTGATCTTGTCATTCCGGCTGCTCGCTCGCCTCAAGAGTCTCCCCTCTCCGGCTAGCACGATCATCACTTCGGTACTGCTCATGTCTGCTTATAGCTTCAAGCTTGACTTCACCAGCGAAGATGCGCCTGAGCTTGTTGTTGGCTTCGCCAGGAGCTTGAACAACTTGTTCGTGGGTCAATCTTTGCTTTGGAGAGCTAGAACCGCTTTCATCCTTCTTGGTGTCCTGTTTGGATATGGCATCTACCGCTCATTTACAGGTGGTCGGAACGGGCAGATGCAGTCAGGTAACAACTCGATACCCATTAACTCTGGTGATCTAACAGTAACTAACTTCACGGTAGCATACCTCTTCCATCATCTCTATACTATTTTCGGCATGACCCAATCTCGTGCTACCAACATCCCCCTCTTCCTCTTGTCCGACATTCTCCTCCATGCACTCCAAGCTACTGACATCTCCGTAACCGGAATCACCATCACCGCTATTCTCCTTCAGTACACAACATTCTTTGCCTTTGGCGGCTCAAATGCCATCTCTTCCGTCGACCTTTCAAGTGCTTACAACGGCATCAGTGGTTTCAATTTCTTTGCTGTTGGCTTCCTCACTCTTGTCAGCAACTGGGCCGGACCCATCTTCTGGACTTCTGCTGCCAATCTTCTCCTTCTCCGCAAGTATCGTGAGGGTCAACGCAATGCCTTCTGGCAATACATTACCTTGCAGACCCTGTTTGTCTCTGCAACGGTTGCGTTGGTCATGGCGGCCTGTACTTCGTTGAGAACGCATCTTTTTATCTGGACTGTTTTCTCACCCAAGTATCTTTACTGTATGGCCTGGAGTTTAGGCCAACATTTGTTGATTAATACTGGCTTTGGGGGTCTGCTTTTCTGGCTGGGATCACGCGACTAGTGCAAATGAAATATAAATGATGGGTATCTTCATGTATAAATAATCAAGAGATTGATGCAAACAAGGGCCCATTAGCTCTGACAAGCTACCAATGACACTATAATTACAAACAATAGTAAATCAGACACATCGCCTAACCCAAAGTTCCCGCCCGATTCTAAACCGCCAGGTATCCGCCCCATCTCATGATCAATTCGTTCAAATCCCAGGTCATTACTTCATCAAGTCTTCAGTTCCTTAAACGTCTGTCATCTCCACATCGTCACCGTCCGACAAGAGCTCGTCTACGAGTGATTCTCTATCTTCCTTAGGAACCACCGTACCGTCACTATCTTCATCTTCCTCCTTGATACTTGGCTCATCTACGACGGACTTGTCCTCTTCGGGCGACTGTTGGTCCGTAAGCACCGACGTACTCCTACTAGCACGTCGGTAGGTCGGCTGCTGTTGTTCATCAAGAGTATTGACGATCTTGCCTAGGCTGACGTGGATCTTATAAAGCTGGTTGCGGCTGGTAGCATCGGATAGTAAACCTTCCTCGACAGCAATGCTGACCTCCTGGTAAGCCTCACGAAGCTTCTCCTTGCTGGATCCGGGTGAAACGTGAAGCTTTCCAAGAAGCGCAGCAATAAGCTTCTTTTCCTCTCCTAATACTGTGTTAGTGTATCCTTTGCTCGATCAAATCTATCGACTTACTTGTAATGTTGCCCTGCAGCTTCTCCAGAATATCCATAGCAAAGTCCAGATGGACATCACCATTGACCACCTTCTTCTCGGTGTCTAGTAGGTTTGTAGGACTGTAGCACTTTCGAGGATCGGTCCAGTCTACTAAGCAAGCTCCAATGGTAGTCATGCTGACCATGTCCTCGTCGACATCCACATCGTCATCCTCTAAGCTTTCACGGACATTGAAGAGAGCGTGAATTGCGTCAAGGGCAATGGATCGCATAAGATCTTGGTTTTCTGCCCGAGAGAAACAGAAAACGGGCAAGAAATAGTTGAGCGCTTGCCGAACTGTCTGATTGTGCGATGACGAAGGGTCAAAGTAGGCGACCACGAGTGACTTGAGCAAGTCCTGGCATGCCTCTTCTTCACTGACAATGCGACCAAGCAAAAGTTTCGAAGCAGCAACAGTGGCGGCCGCTTGAACTTCAGGTGCTTTGGTACCGCCCTTGACCGCCTTGACGTAAACCTTGAGAAGTCCAGGCGTAGAAGATAGGAGCTGAGCACCATGCACATTGAGAATATCCGTGAGGATATGCAGGGCTGTGATCTGAAGCGCTGTGTGGCCCTTGCTGAAAAAGTGCATAAACAAGCTCAAGTTCTCATCGGCAAGTGAACGATCCAGAAGAGCACAAAGACCAAGACACACCAGACCTCGCTCACGCACGGGTGCCTCGTGGCTGCGGACTGCTGGTACAACGAGATTATTGAGCATTGCGACCAAGTCGGTGTTATCTTGGAGATTGCTGGAGACATGAGTAAGCATGCACTGCACAATATGCAGGCATTTCATGTTAACGACAATCTCCCTCACAGCCTTTTCTTGCGCTTCTTCTTCGCTCATTTCAGGAGTGCCGCCTCGCTTGCTTCCCTTGGTTGGCGTGCTCGGGCCACTGACTTCTGATCTGGCTGAGTGGAAGCTATCCTCAGCATCGTCTGGTGGAGGATCATCCACAATGGTGTCGTGAACATCAGCTACAGATTCGAGAACGATACTAATGAATTCTCGCTCGCCAGCAGCATCTGGAGAGCAAATGCCCTGAAGCGCCTCAACAGCGAGCTTTGTAACTTCGTCTGGCAAATCGGGAATTGAAATTGCCTGTCTGAGCAAGGTAAACATCTTACGTCGACCAACCTCGTCAGAGTAGTCGAGAGTCAGTGTGATTTGGAGCATTTGCTCAACGATAAACTCTTGCTCCACTGTATCTTCTTCCTCGTCGTCCTCATCTGCTTCCGCTACTCTCTTAACAGCAGCAACCAGGACGTGGAGATATCGCTCCAAATAGAACGCAAGTTTGGTGACCTCAGGGAGCTTTTCCTCTAGTAGGTTCAGGTACTTGCCATCGCCCTCGACACGACAAAATTCGTTGAAGCTCCTGGCCATAAAGACAGACTCGGCAGACAGAGTCTCCCAGAAATTATCGTCGAACTCAACCGTTTCGCGGTAATCTGGGCGTCCCTCCCAGAAACCTTTCATAGCCTCCAAAGCAACGCCGTTCTCAACTCCCGTATTGACCACATCAATTCTTTCCAACAACTCGCAAAGACCATCGAAGTTGGGGGGTACTGGTTCCGCAGCCGCGCCATCTTCTTGGGGTGGCGCGCCTGCGCAGTCCTCGATCCACCGCTCGCGGAATAAGCGGCTTGCGGCTTTTCGAACGTTCTCATCTCTGTCCCGGATTCCCCATCGTAGAAGCTTCTCTCGCATCTTAACGGACAAGTGACGGAAATCGCCCAGGGCAGGGAGCAGTCGCGAATAAACAGCCCTTCGAGTCGCTGCATCCTGATCTCGTGCGCGCTCGAGCAGGACTGACAATGTCTCTGGCAGAATAGGCAGGTTGACGAGAAGCGATCTTCGTACATCAGCATTTGGGTCGTGTTGAAGAACTTCTAGAAGCTTTTCGAGCAGTCCAGTGTCGTCGTCGCTATCATCCGAGTTGGTGCAGCCCTCCGTCTGGTTTCCTGCAAGGCGGCCAAGACCCAGCACCGCTTGAGAGCGGACCATGGCCTCCTTGTCGCGGATCCTCTTAAGTAGTCCATGACGAAGTTTCTGGAACAGATCGTCATCTATCGCATCGAGTGAGTTGATAATGTGTGAGATGAGTTGGGTCGATCTGAAGCGGACCACCTTGTCTTTGGCGGTCAGCAGCGGGAGAATTGCTTCGAGAAGCTGGGCGGTTAGACGAGTGCTGGGAGTCTCGGGCATAACGCTCGCCTCTTGGTCAATTTCTCCCAGTAGCTCGTTATCCTTCGCACTCGCATGTTGCAAGAATAAACCGGTGAAGCGAATGGACTTTTCTCCAACACTCTCCGATTTCTTGATTGGCATTATCTTGCTAACGCAGCGTATGAATTCGCGATTAAATGCATCTTCGTCAAATTCATCGACTTGGGATTGGTCGGGGTTTGTTGGTTCGTAAGCGCACGATTCTTGAATCTTTCGCAGATTCACAACGAGCTTTCGGTGTGTTGCTGTAGTTCTCTGTGCATCACGGAAGATAGCACAGACTTTGGTTCGTAACGCATTATCGGGGGTGTCTGCTACTTCGGAGGCTGCTGAGGATCTCGTGGTCGAAGTTTTCGACGAACGGGCGGTAGTTCGTGCAGGCATTTTGTTGTGTAGTTTTTAGTCCATTGACTTGTAAAGGAAGCAGTGTTGATGGTCACTAAAGGAGGTTCGCATTGTTTGTTTACAAAATATTCCCTTTACAGCTTAGTCTACCTATTGGAGGGACTGAGGGGCTGAAGTGGCGCTTGGAGGAAGAAAAAGCAGACCCACTTGCCCAAGGTGAAAGAGATCAGAGAGATCTCTACTAGGTAATTAATGTATGGAGATTTCGAAGGTTTCGATTAGAATGTCCCAAATCCAACTAGATTTTGTGAACACTTAGGACAATATCTTGTAGTACAGATAATCAAGTTTAATGCCAACCGGTCTCTTTTTTCTTTTTCCTTTTTTCTTTCATCAATGCTGGAGAGTTAACACATATGGAGCAGATATTCGCATCTCTGTAAACATTAGGTCCCCGGTACGAGCTAATCGATAAGCGCTCTTTCCTTATCTAATTTTTTTTTCCTTGGTCGCAAAGTCCAGCAGCCATCTACCACCGAGCATTTCACTTTTCGCACATTTGCACAACAAAATGGGCGCAACAAGTAACGAACGAAAGCGTCCTCACGCCACTGAGGATATCGATCCTGCTTCCTTCGAAGACCGTGACAATGGCGCAGTGAAATCCACAAAGAGAGCTCGAGTCGAGGAACGTCGATCGCTCTTTGTTCGCTCGCTTCCACCCGGTACCACGAGCGAAAGCCTTACCGACTTCTTCTCTCAGCATTACCCAGTCAAGCACGCCACTGTTGTTGTTGACCAAAAGACCAAGGAATCAAGAGGTTATGGTTTCGTGACCTTCGCCGATGCCGAAGACGCTGTGGAGGCCAAGAAGGCTTTGGATAATCAAGATTGGAACGGTCGTCGCATCCGCATTGATGTGGCCGAGCCAAGACAGAGAAACAACACTACTGGGGAGTTGCCAGCTCACAAGGCTCGCAAGGAGGAGATTCAAAGACCCAATAAGTTGATTGTGCGAAATCTGCCTTGGAGTATCAAGAAGTCGGAACAGCTAGAGCACCTCTTCCGAAGCTTCGGAAAGGTCAAGTTTGCCGATCTTCCTCAATCCAAGGGTAAGCTCAAGGGATTCGGATTTGTTACCCTGAGGGGAAGGCCGAACGCAGAACGTGCATTGGAGGCTATCAACGGCAAGGAGATTGATGGTAGAACTCTGGCAGTTGATTGGGCTGTCGACAAGGATACTTGGGAGAAGCAACAGCCAGAGGAGGAGAACAAGGAGAAAAAGCAGAAGAAGGGAAACAAGAAGCAAGAAGAAGAAGAGGACAGTGATCAAACATCCTCAGAAGGGAGTGATGATGAGGATGACGAGGAAGATATGGAAGAGGGTGGTGCAGAGGTCAACCGAGACGACCAATTGGACGCTGATCTGAAAAACTTCTTCAAGAATCACATGGAGAATCTGGAAGATGAGGAAGACGAGGATGATGAAGATGATGAAGATGAGGAAGATGAGGACGACGACGAGATCGAAAAGGAAGTTCAGGCCCAGGAACCTAAAAAGATGATGACAGACAACACTTCAACTGTTTTTGTTCGCAACCTACCATTCACGACTACAGACGAACAGCTTAAGGATTTCTTTGGACACTTCGGCAAGATTCGATATGCCCGAGTGGTCATGGATAAGGTTACTGAAAAGCCGGCTGGCACCGGGTTCGTCTGCTTTTTCGACGCCGATGAGGCCAAAAGCTGCATTAAAGGTGCCCCGCGTCCTCAAGTCCCTGCTGCCGCAGCCAAGAACTCGATCCTTCAAGACGAGACTGCCGATCCGGATGGCAAGTACACTCTTGATGGCCGACTTCTTTCGGTTGCCCAAGCAGTCAACAAGCAAGAAGCCACCAATCTTGCTGATAGCTCTCTCGCCAAGCGCAACGAAAAGGATAAGCGTAAGCTCTTCCTACTGAATGAGGGTGCTATCGACAAAAGTTCGCCTCTTTTCAACCTCCTTACAGAGCCAGAGATCCGGATGCGACAGGCAAGTGCCGCTCAACGTAAGAAGCTCGTACAGGGCAACCCCAGTCTACACTTGAGTCTGACCCGACTGGCTCTGCGTAACATCCCTCGTAACATGGACTCGAAAGATCTCAAGGAGCTTGCACGAAAGGCCGTTGTCGAATTCGCCAAGGATGTCAAGGCTGGACGCCGACAACCACTTTCAAAGGAGGAGAATGCCCGAGATGGAAAGGATGCCAAAGAGAAAGAGCACGAACGCAAGGCCAAGGGCAAGGGTATCATTCGTCAAGCAAAGATTGTGTTTGAGAGTGGACAGGGACAGAAGATGCAGGAGAAGGATGGCGGTAAGAGCCGTGGTTATGGCTTTATTGAGTACACTTCGCACCATTGGGCGTTGATGGGTCTTCGATATCTTAATGGTCTGCAGCTCCAGAACGAAGTAGGCAAGAAGCAGAGGCTAGTTGTCGAGTTTGCCATTGAGAACGCTCAGGTTGTCCAGCGACGACGTGCCAACGAGGAGAGGTCCCGACAACTTAACCCAGAGCACAACAAGGGTGCCAAATCTGAGGCCCAGTCGAAGACAAATGCTCAACATACGAAGGATGACAGGAGACGTGGACGTAAGGGCGATAAGGGTGGCAAGCCCGGAAAGGCTGGAAAGCATGTGAATAACAAGCAATCTGAGGAGGGCGGCCAAAAGCCCGAGACAGACGCTGAGATGAAGCACAGGCTGATTGCCCGAACAAGAGTTATGCGGAAGAAGAAGGCTCTTAGCCGGGGTAAGAAATAAGTGTTAGCATTCTGATACCTACCTAAAAGTGTTTACCATAAGCATTCCACTATTCGGGATGTAGCAAAGATATCGGCATGTTGTTTTTGTCCACGGGAAATTCTGTTCTTATTCGAGACCAGGCTAAGCGTTACCTATTTTGTCATCCTAATATTAACTATTATAAACCATACATCCTTGAGTTGAGAACGAGTTGCGAGATAACCTATCCGCCACATACTTTCATAACTTCTTATTTCCAAAACCAACTTTTCTTTGTCTCAAGACTTCCGTTCACCTTGAGACCAGATTCTTGATTGTCCTTGCCTTGCTCTTCAATCTGACCAGTCTCATTGTCCTTGGGAGCTGGTCGGACCATATAGTGACTATGACTTCCAACCTCGTTGCCATTCTCATCCAAGGACTTGACCAGTGTCTTAGTGTGCAGGTAGCCAAAACGATCTACATATTCATCCTTGGTAACAACCTGTTTCTCATCGCTTGCAGGCTTCTGCAATCGTTTCCGCTCTTTGTTCAAGGGCGAGACGGGGTCCTCACTAAGCAACTTCACAAAAGAATCCCACGCTGATTGACCGCTAGCAATGGACGATTGGATGGCGGCGAATAGGTCGTCAAAATGTTCAGGTTCTCGTCGGGCATTTCGACCCTCGTGTAGTTCATTGCGGAGACGCTCAACGTCGTGATGAGTTGAGTCATCTCGGTTAAGAGGAACCTTTTCTTTGTTTCGCTGCTGGCTGCTCATTGCAACGTCTCGCTTATTCTCGTCGTGGTGTTGTTCATGGTCGCTAAATGGGTCCTCGTGCTCATCTTCGCCGTATGCGGTTCGCCATACTTCTTTAATGCTGCGATCAAGCTCTTGGTGAAATTGTTCCCAATTATCTCCCATGAAAGTCTTCATCATCCTGGTGGGTGCGGATTCTTCCAGGAGACCCTGCGATCTCAATCGGCGTAACCAGAAAGAGCCCGGCTCACCAGTTGGAAACATGGACCGCAAGAGCTTTCGTTGCTCATATCGGAATCTGATATCTGGGAGTGGTTGCCCTTGGGATACAGCAAGGAGATCTTCAAAAGCATCGTCGAAAGTGAAAATAGAAGTGTCTAGATCGGATGGTGCATCGTTTGGTTTAGGCTGGGGCATACCGCGAAGCGCCAGTGGTGAATAAGAGGAGTCGACAATAGCGGCCATTCCATCTTCAGATGGTCGACCGAAGCCAAGATCCCAAGGCGCCAACATGGTGGATATGTGTCTTGTGAGTTGTATGCAGCCGTGGCTGAATGAAGCTAGACGCCAATCGTTTACTGTTCGCAATCCAGTTTCCGTATCATCAGATCACTTGAGAGATGCCAACACAGCAGGATCACCTATTGCAAGCCCACGTGGGCTGGGTTTTGATTAAATAGTTAAAGCGCAACGAGCGGTCTTGAAGAAAGTGCCAGAATTTTAATGAGCTGTTCGCTGAGATTCCAGAATGTGAATTGCAGCAGCCATGTGACATTGACTGGCAGCTCCCGTCTTAATTATGACGACGGGGTCTCTGGTGGGGCACGGCGGCATCAATAATGTGGCTCACTCTCCAATTTAGATTCTCATTGGTGTAATGCTATCGTCAAAGACGTTAGTCAGGTTGGCTCCAGTGGCTTGTGGCTGAAAAAGTCTCAGGGTCTTTCTGCCTCGGGCGTCGAGATGCGAGATGACATCCTTTAGAATGGAGCTCGCCAAGGCCGTGCCAACCGCCAAACTACATCACTCAAACACTCTACCTACCTTAGTAACTCTTTTTTTGAGATATTAATTTTTTGAGTCCTGATGACTCGCTCCTAAATAACATCATAATTGCTATCTTGTCTTGTCCTTCCCCTCCGTCAGCGACGGCTGGTCATGTTCTATTCTACGCAGCTCTGTAAAGATAATTCGCTACCCCCATGATAATATCGATTCCTCCACCACGACCCCAATAACGCTTTGTCCATCCAAGCTCGGTCGTCTTATCATCGTCCGTCTTCGGTGACCGATTCTCCGGCTTTCCCGGCGACCTCTAATTTTGCGCATGATTTACGATTTTCTGCCTCTCGAATACTCACAACACCCGTCTATCACTACTCCCGCGCCTGACAATGCGGCAGGCTGACGTCGAACCTCCATGGCCTACGATGGTGATCGATTCCTGGGCGCAAAGTAATTCTAGCAACTCCTCCCACCACGGTCATTCCGGAAAACCCGGCGATAAAATACAGGAATGGTCTTCGCTTATTGGTATTGTCACGGCCATTGTTGGCAACGTCCTTATCGCTCTTGCGCTCAATGTCCAGAGATACGCTCATATCCGACTGCACAAGCAACGGAATCTGAATCGGAGGAGAGCCAAGGAAGCTATAAAACATGCCCAAAACGGAGACCATGCAGGTTCGTATGGTACCATCGGCGGAGATAGTCATGGATCTGGTTATCAGAATGGCCATGGGGCAAGTGCAGATGAGCAGAATCACGTCAACGAGAGTCGTGAAACAGATCCTTTGACTGGATCTTTCCATTCGACAGCATCTGGAAGTTCTGACAGCAAGCAAGATGAAGACGATACATCATCTTCTTACCTCAAATCTCCATACTGGTGGCTTGGTCAAGTCCTTATCACGCTCGGTGAGATGGGCAACTTTCTGGCATACGGATTTGCCCCCGCTTCGATCGTCTCTCCGCTTGGCGTCGTTGCGTTGATATCAAACTGCATCATTGCACCAGCCATGTTTCATGAGAAGTTCCGCCATCGCGACTTCTGGGGTGTCGTTATTGCCGTGGGCGGTGTTGTTACTGTGGTTCTAAGCGCAAAACAGGAGGAGACTAAACTGAACCCTCATGACGTGTGGGACGCCATCACTACCATGGCTTTTGAGATTTATCTGGGTGTGACCATCTTTCTTATCCTATGCCTCATGTGGGCAAGTCCTAGGTATGGGAAGCGCACAATTCTCATTGACCTAGGACTGGTCGGTTTATTCGGTATGTGACACTATATAGGAACGTGGAAGGGAAATGCTAACTTCTAGGTGTAGGTGGTTACACTGCTCTTGCGACCAAGGGTGTGTCTTCGATGTTGTCTGCTACTTTGTGGCGTGCTTTTACAACTCCTGTCACATATGTTCTCCTCGTGATCCTCCTTGGAACTGCTATCATGCAAATTCGCTATGTTAACAAAGCTCTGCAACGATTCGACTCGACCCAGGTCATTCCGATCCAGTTCGTTATGTTTACGCTTTGTGTCATTATTGGCAGCGCCGTCCTCTATCGCGATTTTGAACGTACAAACGCTGAACAGGCGGCCAAGTTTGTTGGAGGCTGTTTGCTCACCTTTTTTGGCGTCTTTCTCATTACTAGCGGACGTGAGCAAAGCCATAACGATGACGAGGTTCTGTCAGAAGCCGGCGATTTCGAGGACACTATTGGACTTGCCAATCAGGACGATAACGCTACATCAACTTACCAAGATGGTCAAGGGTTTTCTACTCCCAAGTCCCAATCACGACGGTCTAGTCATTTGTCGAATTTCAATCACTCTGATGCGCATAGAGCGTTGGTGGCAGTTGTGACACCGCAGCACGAAAACAACTTTCCATCGGCCAAGGCTATGAGTTCACAAAGGTCACCGGGGCAAGAGACTCTGGCTTCTGGTTTCCCTTGGCATGACTTCGGAGGCCCTTCGACACCACCAGGAAGAGCCGTTAGGGCGTACTCTACTGATTCGGTTCTTGCAGTGCCAGGTGCTACGTCTGCGGCAGCGTTTGCTTCCCACCCCACGACGCCAATGAGAGACCCTGCGGCAAGTGACGGGTCGCTTCTCCCGCGTACACTAGCTAGCCCTACGAAGCTCAGTGGTTCTGGTAATAGGTCCAGAACTTTTATCTCCCCTTCTCCCCTCTCGTCGACAGTTACGGCCGTAGTTAAGGATGCTTTCCTGCGGGCGTCTGACGATCCCCGCGTACGCCAATCCTCAATGCGACGTATACGTTCCACCATTCGTGCTGGGCTGTTCTTTAACGAAGACGGTGAGAACACAGGTGTCGAAAACGGTACCCAATCAAATATCCCGCCTACGAGTTTGGCGGTTCCAGCGTCAATTGAAAACCTCCCAAGTACCGTAGAGGAAGATGGGGGGGCCGCAGCGGAGGGTGATCAGACCCGTCGAAGATCGCGGAGTGTCAGCGATACATTAGGCGACTTCTTCGGTGTCAAGCGGAAGAAGCGCTATGACAGCTATTTCGCCGGCGATGTAGGTGAAGGGACACTGAGAGGAGACACCCCTGGTCAGGATCGTGTAGATTTCAAGAGAGGGCAACGAGAGGAGTAATAATGCATCAAGCATCTAATAGTCATGTATATTCACGTCGCGGCGTTGGTTAGCACACTGTACTTCTTGCTGGCACCAGAGCCATTTTGTTATCCTGGCTTCTAGCGTCGGCGTTTTGGGTTTTAGAGTAGGGGAGGGATGAGATAGGCTCGGTTCTTGGGTACGGCATATATTCAACAGTATCGCATTGCTTCATGTTCAGGATTCGGTGATTGATTATTGCCTTTTGATGCTGTATTCATGGATGGGACAGGGGGATCCCATAGCCTCGGTGCCATCGACGGCGGGCCCTGTCTTCCGCCCTGTTGTTGATCGCGAACTATGTTACTTTTCTTCAACTTCGGTGTCGCCCTGTGGTGGCTATTGGAGGGCTAGTCCTGAAACGAAACAGTCGGATGTTGTCTTTGTCGATCGTGATGAAGACGCGATAAGTGCCGTAATTGGCTGGGACCGTAGAGTAGAACTCGCTTCCATGCATTGACAGATACCCATCCATTATCATAAGACACCAGACAATGTAGCATTCGTACCCTGCTTCAGCTTCGCTTCGAGATCTTCAAGGCGAGAGCGGAGCTTGATGCCCAAAAAAACAAAAACCTAATGTATGTATGCATGTTGCCGTAGGTTATCACCAATACGCAGCTGACGTATAGGTATAATCGGTTGCCTTTAGTATAGGCTGTGTGACTTCCTGTATCACAAACAGATGGTTGTTCCTCTAGAAGTGGCATAATAAATCGCAACCGTCATCATTGAGTCCAAGCCATGAGAAAGCAATGCCCCCTTTCACATTTAGCCTGGCAGGGAAGCCGTTGTATTTTCCGAGGCTATTCCATCCTCTTATGGATAGGATCTGCCATTGTTGCAATGACCCAGGGCCAACAAACCCATGCTAACAGCTAGTGTTTCTGAGCTTGTGAACCTTGGAGTTTGAACGGCAACTTCCGGATATGTCTGTCTTGCCAGAATTGATCGATGATATATGGGATAAAGGACTTTCGGAACCAGTATCTAATAGCTAGGTTGACTGAGCAATGGGCCGAGGCCTTGAATTGGGGTAGGGAGAGCCAGCTTACAAGCATAGGCTATCGACAAAATTGATTGTTCATTTACCGACAGGTAGGTAACGTTTATGCCATGCAACATGGTCAGTTAGACCGGCCTGCTGTAGAGGCCCAGATCCATGGCTTTCGAGGGTCAGGGAAGCAGGCCAAATCCCTGACCTTGACTTTTTGGAGCGCTCAATTTGAGTTCAGGAACAGCTACGCTAAAAGGGTTGACGTGTGGAAGGCCTTGGCCAAAGAGGAATTTTTCATGTCCCAGACTTGACAAGATGGTCTTACCCTGCAGAAGGATGACCGAGGTGCAGTGCGTTGAAAAACGCAGCAATTGAACTGACAAACAGAACCAACATTGGCAAACAATGAGGCCGAAAACCCCAGGTACGGAAGGCGAGAATTGGTTCCCCGGCGCTAAAGCTCCAACAAGAGAACTGACAGACCCAGTTAGCGGCGGGAAGGAAGGCCCAGAGGGCCGAGGAGACGACGGACAGGCACTGCATTGGCAGCATTGCCCTAAACTGCAAGGGTCTGGAGAGGCTCAACATCCGAAGAGAACCATGGGTTCTGGCTCGTACTCTACGTAATTACAGTAGAGAGCAGCATCGCATCTATATTCTGGGTCGCTGGGAACTTTGCAACCCCTAGTTTTGGTCCCCGCAAAGAGAGACACGTAAAAATAATAATAGCGATCGGTTACACTGTCCCGTACAGTATAGCAAAAATGTGGACGCGTCAAGGTTGGCCGATTGAGGGTAATGCTTGTTTCTTTTCTTTGCGAGGCCCTTTCTCCTCTGCTGGCCCACAATGCGTAGTTCGGTCTGCTGTATCCGCTTACACGCACATAGGTCGTGTTCTGTCGTATTGACTTGGACAGCGTGAAGCCTCGGCAAGAGGGCGTCGATGAGCCGTCTTTACCTAGGTAAGAGAGAATGTGTGTGTGCTGGGTTAATAATGCGACACAGGCATAACAGCCGTAGCTTACCTGCCTACCCTAACTACAGCTGCAAGCCCCAAGAGTTCACACGCATGTGTATGGGAAACTAGGGTAAGTTCAGTCACACCGACTTGCTTTGCAGGTCTGTCCAGGGGACGCATGAAATTCGGTGTCGTACAATCCGTAGTCGCATATGTATGTGGATTTGTACAGTACGTAGCCGACATATCGAAAAAGGAAAGAAAAGAAAAAGGATGAAGTCAAGTTGGAGGCACAGCAAAGCAAAAGTCGGACAGACAGCCCTGCAGACCGTACATAGCCGTGCTGATGATGTATGCCGGTGTGCGGTACAGTAGCAGTGTTGTGCTTGAAAGTGAGCCCAAGTTTGTGGGTGACCGTTGCAAAGGAAGGGCAGGGGATCCGCAACGTTGGGTTCGCAGTTTCGTTCACTCCATGGATTTATGCAGACCAGACAGACAGACAGACAGACAGACGGACAGACAAACTGCCCTATCTGCCTGTGTACTGCACAGTACGGTATCCGTAAATGCAGGGGAGTTCTCGATGCGATGCGATTCGATGCGATGCCGTAAAAGCCACTCACTGCGCACGCGTCCAGACAGGGATTGGATGTTGTTGTTTAGAGAGAAAGCCGTTGAACCTTGCTTGAGCTTGAGGCCAGGCCCATAACAGCTTTACTTGCACCGATTGGCTATAGTACTTTACTGAGCATTTGGATTGGCCAAGGTGTGTAAGCAAACATTGCCTATTTCGGTCATCATTCACGACATGATACCTCCAAAAGCAAAATATACTAGTTTTAGCTTTTGTTCAAATACATGAACTCTGTTGCAGTGTCAGGTAGGCAGGTAGCCAGTATCAGCATTGTAATAATCCGTTATCCAAAAGAAAACTTGGAAAACCACACAGGGACACATTCCTTCGCAAGCATGTCCTCTCATCTGTAGATAACCAATTTACGGCCCATCAACTATAAGGTATACTGACGTTAGACACGGATACTGTACCGTACAGTAACCAATTGGGGTAGGTAAACGGGATCAGCAAGGGAAAAAACTCACGCAATCTCCCCCGCGCTGCAGATTTAAAATGCTTCCTTCAATCCATCTCACTCCATGGATGATGGATGTACCAGGTCCCCGGTCGACCGTACCAGGTCAGATGTGAATAATAATTAGCCAAAACAGTAAAGCTCCCGTCTGTCTGTGAGCAAATTCGACTATCTCACCCAACCATCATTGGATCTACCTACCTCGTTAGGAAAGGCACTGGAATGACTTTGCATTTGACTTGATGATCCTATTACTACGTAGTAGACTCCTCAAAGACTCCTCAATCCTCAATCCTCAATCCTGTTGATGGGCAGTCATGGGCGAATTTGCATCCTGCTGTGTCGTATTGTGTTGTAACTTATTGTGTAAGTGGCGGTGGTTCGCCCTGATCATCAATAAACTAATGCAGGTCAACATGTAATCCTCAAGAAACTGCAGTAATGATGAACATCAACTGTCTACGGACATAATCCAATCAATACCTGCTCAGCTGCATCATTTTCGTGTTGGTTGGTGCGTCCAACTAAAATCGAGCGACTTTTGGGATTGGATGATGGTTTAATCAACGTCAACAAGGAGACGCCCGTCACATAAAGACAGATTTAGAGGGGAATCCCTTCCACCTATCCTACCTAGTAATGCAAGTGTTTTTCTTTTTGTCCCAGAAATTCAATCAATCTATACCTACGCAAACAGTACAGTATCGACCTGACGGCAGGCAGTACCTAGTGACACAAGGCTCAAGGGTAAGCCTGCTAAATAAAGTCAGCAGTCAGCTGGAGACGGAAGGAAGGAGTGGGTTTTAGGATACACAGACCAACATACCACGTTTTTGACGTCTTCCATTAATAAATTAAATCAAGTCATTCCACTTATCTACATCTACTCAACATCTAACAGCACTTTGGTCATGACCCCTGGTGCATCGTATCATCATGGTAACTCATCACATTTACGCTCAAGCAAACATGAAACCAGATCACAACAATGGTACATATGGGGGAATAGAAGCTTCCATAGCGGCTTCTAACGTCACATGGCGTCCAATTTAACGGCTTCTAAGTTAGCTGTCGCAAATCCAGCCTTAGCGTCTCGGATTATCAAGCTACCAGGGCAGTGGCGGCAAACATCCGTCTAGCCAGGGCAACTTGCTGCTGCTGCTGTTCCTACTGTCCAACAGCTACTGGTTGTGGATGATGTAGCTCCTGCATCCAACAGCTGCTGGTCGTGGAGCTCCGCATCATGCCAGGGCGCAACTGCAAGATACCACTTGGGACACCCGTTCCTGGATCCATCAATTGATGTTGTTATCGTGACACAGGACCGGACACCTTATTTCAGCACGTGCTTGTGCGCGACTCAAGCAAGAACAACTAGAGCTCTACCGAAACACCACCTGATTTCTGTTACATGCACGTTTTTCTCACGGCCTCAGCGCCTTCTTGGTAGGACCGGTCGGTATTTCCACCGTACCCCTGACCGCCAACCTCAAAAAGCAACAAACCCCGGTATTGGCGCTACTGCACGTTGCTGCAGGACCCAGTGCCTTTACCAGGAGATGGATGTTAGCAGAAAACTTGACTCCCAAGCTTGGGGTACAAGAAACAAGTAAGCACAAAACTTATCAGAAGCTGAATGAGTTACTTAGCTAACCAATACTGTCTCTTACAAGTCAACTTCTTGAACGCCCCGAGCGCTTTATCACAGTTTAAGTCTGTTGTTGATCCCTCCCATACTGGAACAGTGACTTGTCCCTCAACGGGGAACCAACAGGGTCGCGGCAATCTCCCGAAAAAGATACGCCGCGTCTGTTTCGTCGCATCTGCACCAAGCCTTTTTCTTCAGTCACATATTCGCTCATCCTCCGCGTCATCTACGAGGCGACCTTTCTCTTCCAACCCGGATTTTTTGGGGACTGGATGTCTTGTTAAGTCCACTTCGCACGCGTCATCCCACATCTGAAGCCTGTCCCAGCACAGCGGATCAGTTCCAACACGCATTAGCAACTACGTACAGGCGTTCTTCTACGTGTTGCTTTGGCTGTCACTTTTTGTTGTTGTGTCAGACTTTGGCCCATTTTCTGTGCACAAGCAGAGGCTCGAGCTCAACCCTTAGGCTGGTTGCTACGCCATCTGTGTGCCGCAACAGAGCCAGTATGGCCCGAATCCAAGCTCAGTTTAGCTCACGAAGCTATGTTCCTGTCCCCTTCTGACTTTTTACTCTCTTTGGGCTAGTGAAATGCCTTCATTGAAACCTCATCCCCCTTGGACACCAACGTCCAGAAATAGTCTATGAGTGTTCTACGAGCCGTCTTATCGAAGGTCGAATAAACACCGGACTCATCAAATTTCGTTTCAGCCTTGGTGACGATCTGACACTTGGGAAAATTAACCAGCAATTTCCCCCGTACAATAACTTCATATTCAAGTGGTCTAATTAATTAGTTGATCGTCACTCAAAAGCAAGCCTCCAACCTGAAAAAAGATGTTGGCCTCAAGACAATGCAGCACTAAGATGCGCACAACAGCGCACTTATCGATCGGCCACAATCTTTGGGCTGATTATGATAACCGTTCTTGAGCTATGTCTTTAGTTAGACCACCTGAAAAACCGTTGCTGTTCTCAAAACAATGGATAGATACCTACACCAACATGAAGTTCCCCTTGAACTAGGAGAAGATGAAGCAATCTGCAGATGTGGTCATTGCTTACTTATTAGGCTTGGCCATGGTCTGTCTCATCATCGCCGTCCCCGACGCTAAAACGAACCACAAAATACTTAGTGGGCTTCCAGCATGCAACGCCGGGCGCGTTTCTCTACAATGATGATGACCCGCAAAAAGGGTCCTGGACTAGCGTGTCTTCTAAGGTGTTTGCACCCAAGCTCAATCAGTTCAGTGAAGCTCCTAAAAAAGATGGACGGTACGCGACTGGTCACGAAGCTTCATTGTGGCAGCTTCGAGATCTTTTAGAGGCCTCAGAACCGAGAGATGGCGCAACAAAAATCAGGAGGAAGAAGCTATCAAAACACGACTGGGGAAGCACAAGCGATTGCGCCCCAAGTTTCCGAATGATTTATACGGAAGTGCAACGGGGGTACGGTGGGTTTGGGAAGATCCTTTTGTAGCGTCATGGAACCCTTTCCTCCCAACCATGGCATTGTCCTTTGAGGACTCAGTGCATAATTTCAAACTTTCATTCCGTCTGTCTTAATATAAGTGATCGAAGTCTTGGCTACGCTCTGGCCATGACCATTTTGCAAGGTTCGGATAATTACAAAGTGAGTTAGACTTCGAATCAGAAATATTACTGACTCAATTAGAGTAATTGGGTGTCATTACTCACGACGTCAACAAGAACCGTACAGAACCTACGGAGTACTCTGTACGATGTGGGTTCATTTACCACCCTAACCAGACCGAGTGGCTATGACTTCGTTCCTGCATGCTCTGGAGCCGTTTCTTACCAAGCTACTAACTAAGAGGAGAGCCAAGCAGGGAACGTGCCTCGGTGCTGTCTCAGCATTGCACTGAGGCCAGCAGGCTCAATGTGGTCTGTCAGTTCTGTATCGTACGTATTGTGAGGTTTTACCACCAAGTCTTCAAAATAGAAACGGTTACTAGAACAGACGACATCGAAACAAAACCCACCTGTCGATCATATCGGCGGTTGCCGTCGTCGATATTCTTGCGTTCATATCGTCCTGCTTGAATTGTTATACTCAAGCGCACCATGGCCCACATTCGATAGCTTACCAGAATCCGAAAGCTGTGTGCATGCTATCATTTAGCCCTACTGCAGTCATTCGCCTTTCGCTCCGGTCTTGTCCCTTGATGATGAAAGTTAAGAGAAAGCAAACATACAGTACCTGGCAATACTGCATGCTCAATAACCCATTGCATTGAAGCATGAGTGAAGCATGAAGCCTTCCTTGCTCTTCTTTGCTTCTGCAAGATGAAAATTCTTTTCATATCATGGCCGCTGAGCTGAACATCTAGACCTCCTCTATGCGTGCTTCTTTCTTTTTTCTTGCGCTGTTTTGAGTGGAGCAAAGGAATTGCTTGTGTAGTTTTCTACTGTCTCAACCTGACATGTCCGTCATTACCAGGAAACTGCTGGTCAAACAAGTCGCGCCCACTTGGTTTCTGAGCGCGATTGTCAAGACGTTCAAGGCGTCCCCATCGCACCACCACGGACCTCATATCGCCCTACAGCGAGCCGAGCATCGTCTGAGGTTACGGTTACGTTTACGGCAGGGGACTTGCACAGTACGCATTGCGGTACCAACACTCAACTCTGCTTGATCGAAACATCCTTGTACAGCGACAACTGGGGCCTTGCAGCGAAGGAAAACCCCCCAGATTCCCGGGGCTTGCGTCCGTCGAGACGGGACCAGGGACAGCCCACACCAACCCACCCAGAGCCCTGTCGAGGGTCCCCCCTTACCACCGCCCTAGTCTTCCTTAGCCCCAGTTCCTAGGGCCCGTGTAATCTTTGGGGAGGGTACAAGTCGCTTGCCCCAAGATTGCATCAATCTCTCGCACCCAGACAATCTTATATGTACATTGTCTTGCTTCCATCCGCATCGTTATTTCTATTTCGCCTTGTTTCCCATTGACCTTTCCCACCCCTCGTTTCGATACTTGCTTGAAACCTTGTGTATCCCATTGTATCTGTCTCTCATTAGGTCTCGTCTCACTTGCTTCATGCTTTATTGGCTTCGACATCGCAGCACATAACATCAACAACAAATCGTGGAATAGGTCAACTTAGCCAGATACTGTTTACATACAGGGCACGCTTCGACGTCGCCCTCCTTTCGGAGGCATTGTATCATCATGTGGGCTGCAACGATGCCTTACTATTCAGAATATCAGTCAGACCGTTCAAGGCGCGATACTCAAGCAAAACTGAGCCCGCAGGCCAATGTCGGCACCGATATGACAAGTTACTACGATGTATCTCCTCCAGCCTCGCACTCACCTCTCGATCTGGATGAATATCTGGTGCCAGCCGTTGATGGCCCTCCATCTCCCGAAAGAATACGCCAATTGAGCAAGCAGATGAAACATGCGTCTCATCTCAACCGCGGTCAACGTACTGCATCCACTGGATCCTCGACGTTTATGAATAGCGAGCGAGGGTGGGAACAGGGTTTCGAAAATGTGAGCATTACTCGACACTCATCCCAACGTTCTACAACAACTAGTGGGAGTTCCTCTCGAGATCGACCCGATAGCGTCCAGGTACTGAGCAAGAATATCTTCCATCGTCGTGCAAAGTCAAGCAAGTCAGGTCGCGCCAGACGTGAGAGCAGTGTTCAAAGCTCAGCAGCAAGCTCACTTTACTCCACCGAACTGGGCAGCGAAACATCCTTGGCCACTTTCAAAGACTCCATCATGCCGACTATCTTTGCTCGCCGGAAATCTTCTCGCGATGATGCCGCTCTCCAGAAGAAGCTTCAAATCTCTGGACCCTTTAACTTTCAACATGTGACACATACCCCTCGCGATCAGCTGGCCAACTCAGCTGCGAATACTCCCGCGCACGAGCTACGCTTGCCCAACTTCTCTGCTTCCTCTGAGCATATTCCTGAACCTCAGGTATCACCCCGTAGTTCAAGAGCCTCTGTCCTCCCACGACGTTATATCAAGCACGCTAGATCTCAGGACCAGCTTCGTACCAGCCCACCTCGACCAGTCCGACCTCCGAGATCGCCCCCAGCTGAGGCACTGCACTCTCCTACATTGGGTGCTCCTATACCGCCTCCGAGGGGCTCAAGCCGCCAGCAAAGAGATGGAGATTCACTTGTGATGACGGGCCGGGACCGCCCTCTAACAAGTGGAGGCTTCCGACACCCTCAACCTTTCAGTCCCAATGACGCTATGGAGCGATCTGCTTCAGTCCCTCACGTGTATGGTGTCGCACTGGAGGAGCCATTACCGGTAGACGACCATCGTTTCTCGCATGCTATCACTACACCTGATGATGCGGCCTGGCCACTTCCTGCCGCCATCAACTACGAGTCACCGTTGCCAGACGTCCCTGAGGAGGACGAGATGGTGCGGTCGCCGAGAAACAACACCAACAAGACGTCGTCACTTCGTGCTAGTCAATCGGTTCCTCTGCTGAGGGGATCCCAGGTCTCAGAGAATGCTGCTGCCCAACGTAGTGCTGGACATTACAAGGGCAATGCAGTTCACATCCCCTCCATTAGGGAGAGCTGGGAGGATGACATCGACTACTGCTACGAGCACGAGGCCGATGCCAACTTCGATTACGAATGGGAGAGGCCGTCGATGGACACCGGAAGAGAGGTAGCACCCGGATTCCAGCTGAACTTCTTTCAAGACGACGAGCTGAGGGAGTTGCCGACAGTTGGCACAGCTGAGTCGTCTCCCGGTATGCTTTCCGCATCCCGTTTTGATATGCCGGCTCTAAGCCCACCTAGTCACGCTTCGCCCGAGGGCACCTCCGAGACTGTCTTCCCCAACACAGGCATGGGAGTCGCAGTGACCAACAACTTTTCGTTTCCTCGTGGAGAAAAGGGTCGCCGTCCTCCCAAGCTTACCCATGCCCGAAGTGATTCCCGAGCCTCCAGTTTCAAGGAGTCATACGGTTTTACCTTGTCACCCTCACTACTTATTCCTGGAGACTATCACCAGCAAATGCTCCTTAGCGAGTCTGAGAAGTATGGCTACTCAGGCGAGGACGATATCGTCCGTGGTATCGTCGACCATGACCATCCCTACGAGAATGCTAGCAACGCTGCGAGCAACAACTCCCTGCAGATGTCTCACCAACGTGCGAGCACTTCCACCACTGCTACCAACTCCACATCCCTTTCCGACTCTACCGGAGAACGACATATCTCTACCAACTCTACCTGGACCAACCTTACCCGACTTACAAGCAGCACTTCACTGAACAAGTGGGTCGAACAGAACGATGGCATCCGTGAATCTCTGATTATCAAGTCTCATGGCAACAGCGACGAGCAAGAGACTACCCCTCCCGCCTCCACAGAAAAGGACACTGTTCCTGAGCTTACACCCTTCCCTTCTGTGCCCATTAGCAAGAGGCCTCATCACAAGAGCCATGCAAGCGAGTCCATCGTTAGGGATGACGTCCCTACCAACAAGTCGGTCGAGACCACCAAGACCCGACGTCCTCGCGCTAGGACTACAAGTCTCAGCACGCAGGCACCCCCCGTCGGGCAATATGCCCTTTTCCCCCGCGTGTACGCCAAGGGCAATGGCGATCGTATCTAGAGAAAGTTTCTCCTACCTGCATATATTCATGTTCTAACCTCATCCCCCAGAGGTTCATTTCCTTACTATCTATTCGCCTTCTATATATATCCCTTTTGCATGCGAGCTGCGAGTTGCTTTAGCACTCTTGTATACACCACGTCACATTCCTCTTTTGGCACACCATCGCATGGTCGGATTTCTTTTGTGTGGACTTGAACTCGGCCGCGAAAGGCATTTCTTTTCTTGGGCTTTGATCCCATGGTCGGCTTTTAAGCCTCAACTTTCCGCCTCCGGCATTCAAGTCATTGAAGGCGCACTTGTGGTTCTGCGGAAAGCAGTTCGGGGCATTGGAGCGGTACTCAAAAAGCTAGATAAAGCATTGGGTGTGTATTTTGTTTTTGTTTTCTTTTTCCTTTCCTTTTTTGCTACATTGGCAACTGAAAGTATTGGCAGTTGCGAAACCTTGGCTTAGGGAAACAGACTGGATAGAGTGTCCAGTTATATGATGAGTGATGGATTTATGAACTTTTTAGACAAATCAGCGACAAAAGAAGCCAGCTATCCTGTACAATACGAGGCATCATGGCCCATTTATAACTCTGCAAAGGGCGCTAGAATTGAGACATCTGCTATAGTGTATTATACTAAATTAACCTTAAAAACTGACCAAAGTCAAACCACTACCATGTCTCGTGTGTTGAATTTGTTTAACTACTTTGCTTATCATAACTGCTACTACTTATTAGGCTATTCATACATCATGATCATGTTATGTTATGCTCGTTGTTTGACATGTGGTGATACATCATATTACTGCCATGCTCATGAGTCAAGACCTGAAGGTGTAAGTAAGCATACCACTTGTGATGCCAACAAATCATACGAAATAAACATGAGAGGTCTGACTCGTGTCTTTGTATCCGATGTATAGCTTGACACCGACACTGACTCAGCGAGACATAGTTCACATGTTTTATCACATAGTAATGTCACATGAATTTCAAACCGCAACCAGGGGTCTCTATTCTGTTCAGATGATAATGAATAGGGCTCTTCCTCCATAGATAATATCAAATAGTCCATGCCCGAAATACATTTTCTAACGCCAATCCTCTTCCCTGAATCCTCTCCACATTTCCTCATTTGTCTCCATTGGGAGCTGTAGAATCCCAGACCATAGTTTCCACATATGGAGTGTGGCAGCTTCGCCATGAATGAAATTAAAGCAGAAATAAATACATAACGATGTAAACAGATAGTGAAAGAAGATAATAGCTTAGGCCAGCTTGACAAGGGTCCCTGTAGTCCTTTTGGTGTTGAGGCTTGCGTGCTGAAGTCATGAGATGAAGAGAAACCATGAGTGAAGAAGCTGTGAGAGGGGGAGAATATGGAGACATATGTCTAAGTAGAAAACAGAAAGATATAAAAGTAATAATAGAGGACGGCGATACCAGCAAAAATGTGAAAGGGACACTCGCTTCCAAGTCTGGCACTGTCCATGTAGCCATGAACTTCAAAAGCCTCAAACCAAAACATAAAGTTCATATCGAATGGACTGGTTGCGAATGATGTTGTATACATAGAAAAATGTCCGTGTCTAATAAATTCACGTGGCATAACTGAGATTTGCAAACAAAGGAAGTATACCAGATAAGAATCAAAGCCGAGTGATGAGAGGGAATGGGTTGGTTGGAAATGCGAATAGAAATAGAAGCCCAGGTTCGAAAGCGCACTGCTATAAGCAGTCTAGTTCCTTGAAACTTGTGCTACATCCAACTCTTGCTGCCTCAAGACATCATTCTGAGCTACTAGCTTTCACTTTGACCATCCTTGCCTATCCTAATTTCTTTCTTGATAACGCCAGACTCGATAGAACTCTCCTGACCAGATGAGCACGCCCTGCTTTCGGATTCGGGTCCTTTGAGTTTTCGTAGACTGCCATGAAGCTCAATATTTTCGAGTTCGAGTTGGTCTCTTTCACGTTCCAGTGCTTGAATATGCTTGCGAGCCATCTCAAGCACCTCACCCTTACTGACCCGTCGGTCAGGATCGTTCGCTTGGTCGGATTCAATGTCTTCGTTCCCATTACCACCTCCACTGTCACCGTTTCGTATTTGGTCGGGTAGAGCACTCAGGAGAGATTCAAACTGGGCGTTGAGCCGGTTCCGATATTGTTTCTCAACGAGGTTATGCGAGGCTCGGGTTCGACGATCTTCGGGCGTATCGTTGGGCTTATCTCGACTGTTCTTGGAGGTTCGGGAGGCACTTCGGAGCTTGCTTTGCCGACTTGAAGCTGTCGAGGCTGTAGAAGTCATGGAGGCAGATTTGGAGCCGACACTGGCACGGCTGTGTTGGGATGTAGAACTCGGACTGGCAGCGTCAGAAACCGAAGGTGCCGTTCCGCCCGTACTGTTGCTTCTTGTTCCTTGAGAACCATCCGATAGTTTGCGAGGCTCCTTCTTTTGCCTTCTTGTTCGAGCGGATTTTCGTGACCGGGAAACAGGGGTTAAGCTGTTGTCGTCTGCGGCCTCATTTATCTCAGCCCAAGGATTGCTCGAGACATGATGTGAGGGGGTCCGCACTTTTGGAGTACTTGCATCATGGGCTAAAGAATCATCCCATTGACCTGGGACACCCGTATTGAAGTGGGCATTATTTGCGTGTATGCTCGACGGTGAAACAATGTTGTGTCCGTAGTTGAACGAGTTTGGATTTGTGGATGCGTGTGTCATATGAGTTGGGTGCCCGGATACATTTATATGACCCGGGACCTCGAAATTAAACTGATTTGCATTTAGCTGCAGATTGGGAGGAACATGGTACATGTTCCAATCCAACGACATGGGGCCTGACGAGGCAGGAGGAAGATGACTTGCAAACCCAGTGGGTGGCAGACCCGCTGAACTCTGTGCCGAATGAGCTCCGTGCCTTTGAATTTCGTGGGCATGCTCATGTTCATGGGAACCTCCATGAGATAGATGTGATGCATGAGATGGCGTGTGTAAGTCGAGGTTGAGGTTGAGGTGAGCTCGTGATTGGGCACGTGACGATTCAGGTACAGTGCCTGATACCGGCAGTTGCATTCCGAGTACCGGTAACGTTGTCGGGTGATTCGCATGGTGGTGGGTCTCAATTTCGGTCGTTTCTAGTCGTGGCGGCGCATCGCGGGTGGTACGATTCGGCGACGAAATGGGCTGTTGATGTGGGAAATGGCCGGGTGGCGCCGACGCTATCATCTGCTCCAGCGAAAACGCCAAACGTTAGACTCAATCGATTCAATTCAGTTCAATTCAACACCATCTTCATTGTTCACTTCTTCAGCCTCGAAACTGTCGTCTTTTCTCTCCTCTCGCGCCGCTGCGCCTCGATCTTCTAGCCTCTCGGCTACTCTTTAGCCACTCGTTCATCAGAGAATATTTGCGAAATTGATTCCATCTGAACCGAATGCTTTTCTGTGGTACCCAGTATGTCGCTAGAACGAGCTATGCTGCAATTGCTCGTGCCATTGTTCAAGCGAGACGGGGCCAGAGCAGAGATGGACGCCAGTGCGGTCGAGATCCAGCCACTGGCCTGATGAGCGTGTGGTGTTGCGATGTCTCAGTTGTTTTGCGGCAACCGTACCATGCAATTGAGCATTGACCTCGACAGAACAATCTCGGGCTAGCGATACTTACCACTTCACAATGAGTTCACATCGCAAAAGGGGACACAAAATCTTTTCACCCCAAGCACTATCACCAATCAACTTACCTCGGGCTCTTCTATGAGAAAGTCATAGAATGACTGGTCCCCGGCATGGTCCCCCGCCATAGTAGGGTTTCGAATCGGAGGCTGCTGCAGGATCTGGGGTGTCGGTCGTCTTTTGAGTATTCTTTCGGCTCTTATGTTAAGTGTCTAGAGCTGCGGTCGAGTATTGTTTGGAGCGCCACTTTGGCAATAACTTCTCGTCGCTTGAGGACGAGAACTGGGGTGATATCGAGTGCAAGAGCGACTGAGCTTCGATCTGTGAACGTCTTGATAAACAACTTCTGCTGAACCACTGGGCCTGGGCCTACGGCCGGCACCGCGCTTCGCCACCAAGGTTGGTGATTTAAGGGACTTGAAGTGCTTATACAATAATTCGAAGCCGCAGATTTCGACGTCACCAGAGTGTGCTCGATAGTTCTGGCGCCACCGAACCGATTCCCAGGTAAATGGCACTCTCGACAAACGATGGCCCTATTCCCGTCAAGGAGGGGCTATCTTGTGCGGAAGTCTCGTGCTCCTGCCAAACACAAGATAAATTGTCACCCCACTGAAGAGATTTCTCGGCACCACGAGACAATCGGTCAACTCTCAAGTAACTGATCGAATGTCTTTGAGGGCCCCAGCTTCTTTCTCACACGATGAGCGAATGAGTGATCGTGCCTTAGTTCCCACTACCGGCAATTGAGGATCCCCTCACTGCCACTCCGGTACCTGCTTCGAACCATTGTTAACGTCAGAGTACATGCTAGGTTGGGTGACCTTGCTCAGCTCGTCACATCCTTACTCGCAGGTTCCTCTCAGCCGCAGGATCGACTGCTCACCTTTCGCGATGGTCTTTGACTGTCCTCGTATCTCGGTCAGTGCCCCCTTTCTTCTCTTCTCCCGTCTACTGCCCTTTTCCCTTGTTGGGCTGTTAGAGCCAAGTGACTAGTCACGGGGATATCCAAGGTTATCCCGAGGCCTAGATAGATTGTGGTTCGAGGCCCTTGATGACTACGCTCTGTCGTGTTCACGTATTTGCTCTTAGCATTAGATGCGATGAGTCTCGGTTTGTTAAAAATAACATAGGGCAAACTGATGGTGTCGTGTCAAAGCAAGACAAGCTTCTTGTCCCTTCTCCACGTGAACTATTAAGCTTCCAATAGGGGAATGTGGCTGGTTTGTATCCGTGGTCGTGAGAAAGCCAATGCTGGATGATGGGGGAGCCGTGTGTGGGTTCAAGTCGAAGCCCTGATTGTATTTGCAATGACTCGACAATCGAATTGGCCAGCGTCCCCGCCTTTACCGCCCAAAGGGGGTCGTGAGTACAACTTCTGGGAAGCTCAAGCTGGAATTGGGCCTGGGAAGTAGGTGGGCTCCCTTGGGAGGGGGGAGGAGGAAACCGAAACCGGGGCTGAGATTACGTCCGGGACGGGAATGGGACTGCAAGTAGTACTCCGTGGCATTCATGCTCTTGTAAAGTGATCGGCATATCAATACCTTGGTTTTTCAATCTTTATTGGATGTCTTCGCCTGACAAGCCCTATTGCTCACATGTCAAACCCGGAAAGGTGCATGGAGATGTACAGAATCTCCCTGTCAGCGCGTTACCCTGAGTCTTGTCTGGCGCGATGCTGCATCATATTATTGTAAGCCTTTAGATCTGATGATCTGGCTCAGGCTACTCATGCTACTTCGCAAACTCTTAGTAACAAACAAGCCGCTGGGAGAAGAATGATGGCCGTTGGTTATCTCCCCGGAGGCAATCCCATTTTTGTCAATGTTCCGGCCCTCAAGTGGTTCATTAAGGAACACATCACTTGTGACTTGAGAAGGCAACAAGGTCTGCTTGGTATAGCGAGATAGAGGCATCGCCACAGTGATACTAGATGATACCACGAGCCTCTGTTAACATAACATGGCTCTATGTCGTGAGCCGGTTATTTCGAATCCAGCTGGACGGAGATGATAACTGTAACTAGATGGAACCATTGCTTGATCTGACATTTTGACAGGAACACAGCCACCAGGTACGCGGCCTCTGATCCAAGTCAGCCCGAAAACCACTTAAGTCTGTATGTATGTCTTTATTATGGTGGTCTGATCCTAGGTTCGCAACCGAGGAGCGGGGGGGTGGCTGGCTATAACCAGGGGGAGGGGGGCCGAAAGTCCGTACCAACCAACAAAAATGCATGCCATGACAGGGAAAAAG
>JABCQV010000499.1:0-67168 GCA_013186375.1 Fusarium aywerte | reverse complement strand
TGGGTTGAATTCACGGTCGCCTTGTACCTGCAAAGAAATCCATGATGCAGACCAGTCACGGGGTCTGCATGCCGCCGACCTCCACTGAAAGATGCAGCATGATGTCTTGGTCTCGTCAAAGTGGAAGCTGAAGTGGTTGCAACCGGTTTTTTTGGTGCCTGAGAATCAATGGTGAGGTACCTTATGGCCTAGGCAAGACCTCCTACCTCTCCATACAGGTAGCTTACCTTAGTACTATGAGATGCGATGGTAAGGTAGGTATGTGAGCAGTTGAGTTGGGTGGGTCCACAATTATTTTTTTCGAAAGAGGGTCAGCAGCAGCTCATTAGCAGTCATCCCCCCAGCTCAACGCACGGTCAAAACATCCATTCGTACAACTCTTTCTCATATTTTCGTTGACGGTTTCCCAGGGCGACCCCGGGCTTAACCTATGCGACTGCGCTGTCATCAACGCCGCATCGCTTATCGACAAGAACAGCTTTTCTAGCTGCCTTTTGATTGTTTCTCGTCAATTTTCCACATCTACCCTTTGTTTATATTACCTTTTTCTTATCTTTAGGTCACGTCACTCGCCTGACCTCGCGCACGCTGTCGAGTTTGAAAAAAAACGCGACCTTCTGGCCTTGGCCTCCCATCGTGGTTTATCATCACACCTCCCCCTTACAAAACTTTTCCCCTATACCTCCCTTCGTTCACCATCGCGCAACATGGTTACCTTTTCTCTCCCCGGCGAAAGCGAGCTCGCCGAGGCTGGCAGAAGCACACCTCGGCCGCGTCCTGCACTACCTTTTGCCAGGCGCGGCTACGTCTCAACACCATTAAAGAGCAGCCGTCTCGGTGTTCCTCAGAGTGCGCCGTCGCGGAGGTTGTTGACGACTCGCGATGAACAGCCATCAAGCAGCCTTAACAGATCAACAATCTCTACCGCCCGTAATATTTTCAGGGCCTCTACCACATCCGACAGTCCTTCCGTCACTCCTTTTTCTCCGAGCATCCCTCAAAACACCCCAAAGAAGGTGTTCGCTCCCGGCGCTACCCCCGAGCCGAACCGTGTCTTTCGAGAGTCGACCGCGCAGGCTACCCCCCGGGGCATGGCAGCAAAGACTACTTCTAAGGATCTTTTCCATATGCGTATCGAGGATCCCGATCCTGAGTTATCTGGGGAGGTTCTTACGAGAAAGATCCCTCAAGACTGGAACAACAAGGGCTCTATCTACGCCGACCAATTCCTCTCGCACCTCTGCCCTCCTGAGTTTGACGACGAGCAGCGACGGCAATTCTTCTGCATCCTCGATCTTCGACGACTCAAATACGCGGCCAACGAAATCTTCTCTAAGAAGGATTGGAAGCTCAACGTCATCAACTTTGCAAAGGAGTTTGAGAAAAGCCGGAGCATCATCCTACTTCGATACGGTCTCTACGAGTTCCAGAACGTCAAGCCCTCAAAAGATGTCATCAAGAGATGGCGCCGTGAACATGGTCTTCCTGAGCCAGAGGATGATAATGAAGAACCCACTCCCACCAAGGTCACAGCAGCCAAGAAGCGTAAGGCGGACGATGATATGACTAAGGATACCGATATGAACGGCTCTTCTTTCAACAGCAAACGACATGCTCCCGAGCGTGAGGAGGATGTCCAGGAGCAAAAAGCGCCGGCGCCAACTCCTGTCCCTGTTCCTGCATCTACCTTGGGCAAGAACAAGCGAAGGTCGTCTGTCAGTGATGAAGCCGATAGCCAACCATCCAAGATGCAGAAGGGCACCGCGTCTGCTGCTAAGTCGCTTTTCGAGAAGATCGCCAACAAGTCATCTACTACTCCTGTCAGCTCTCCCCTTAAACCTTCTGCTAAGCCTGTCGATGACAATGCTGCTGCCAAGCCTAACCCCTTTGCTTTCAACAAGACCAACGGCTCTGGTAGCTCTCTTGCTCGCAGTATTTTCCAGAGCCCTAAGCCCACCAGCGCTGCTGGTGCTTCTGGTGGCAACATCTTCGGTTACCTTTCTGATGCCAGCTCAGCCAAGAATAGTGGTGTTGATGCTGATGCTGAGAGCGAGGCCGACTCTGATGCTGAGGATGATAGCCAGGGTGATGAGCCAAGTGCGGCAGCTAGTGGCGCCGACACGGCTTCTCAGGCTGGTAACGGTTTGTTTGGACAAAAGACCGCTCCTGCTAGTGGCCTAGCTGCCGGGTCTAGTGCGCCTGGCACTAGGGAGAGCACTCCTGGTCGAAGCCTGTTTGACCGAGTCACCAAGGATACTGATGGACAACCCGTCCGTGTTGAGGAGAAGGCCGAGGCAGCAGCTGAGAAGCCTGCCCCAAAGGTTGCCGATCAAACCTGGAACCCCAGCACGACCCCCATCAAGTTTGCTCCATCTGCCCCTGCCTCTACAGGTCAGGCTGGCTCTCTCTTTGGAAAGGCTACCTCGGCGCCAACAAGCTCTTTGTTCGCCAACAAGCCCACCACCTCTTCCAACCTGTTTGGCGCCTCTAAGCCTGCCGAGAAGGCATCGACGCCCTCCTCGGATCAAGCCGACAAGACTGGAGGCGACGAATCCGACAAGGAGAACGACGAAGCTCCCAAGAAGTCCATGTTTGAGTCCAAGGCTCCCGCTGCCCAGCCAAGTTTCGGATCCCTCTTCTCCAAGCCAGCTACTGAGCCGGCTAAGGCCTCAGAGCCTGCTAAGCCTGTCACCAGCTTGTTTGGTGCTAAGCCCGATGACAAAGCAAGCACTCCCGCGCCGACCACCAACCTCTTTGGTGCTGTTAGCAAGCCTGCTGAGTCCAGCGGACCTGTGATGCAATCTTCCACGCTATTCGGAGCTAAGCCCTCTGGTGGTGAGAAGCCTGCCGCTACTGAAGCACCGAAGACTTCTCTTTTTGGTGCTCCTAGTACCTTGGCGGCAAACGGCGAGTCGACAACTACCACCTCTTTGTTTGGCGCAAAGCCCACAACGACCACCAGCAATCTGTTCGGTAATGCTTCGGCGCCTGCTGTTAAGCCCATGTTCGGCGCTCCTAGCTCCAACGACGCAACCGCGGAGAAGAAGGATGCTCCCGTGGCAGACAAGCCTGCCGCAGCCCCCATCTTCAGCTTTGGGGCTGCTTCCAATGGCGCTGATAAGCTCAACGGTGCTTCAAAGCCTCTTTTTGGTGCACCTCAATCTCCTAAGCCGTCTGGAGCAGCCGGGCTTGATGGTAGTCCCATGAAGCAGGATGAACCATCGCCGGCTAAGAGGGCGTTTAACGGTGGAACTGCATCAGGCGCATCTGCACCCATCTTCAGCTTTGGCGCATCAACCACTCCTGCCACTCCCTCGTTTGGCACTGGTGCTTCAGGCGCTCCCACACCTTTGTTTGGTGGTGCTTCTACGACTCCTGCTGCTAACGACGTAGGCGCGTCTTTCGGTTCTAACTCCTCTGCATCCGGTAGCTTCGGATTTCAGTTTGGAGGTAACTCGGCTTCCTCTTCGTTCAACAACCCTTTCACGTCCGGTAACAACGGAGGTGACTCGGGTGCTGCTCCATCATCATCTGGAGGCATGTTCAACTTTGGAGCATCCTCGGCGCCGTCCGGAGGCTCCAACCCTTTCCAATTTGGCGGCGGAAGCAACACACCAGCGCCAACTTTCGGAGCAAACAACAACACCACTCCCGCTTTCGGAGGCGCATCTGGATCTACTGGGGCACCAGGATTCAGCTTCACAGGAGCCTCACCGGCACAAAACTCGACACCGACATTTGGATCCAACCAGTCTGCTCCCGCCTTTGGCAACAGCAACCTTCAACCGCCTGCTGGTGGTTCTACCACTGGGACCAGTAAGTCTCCTTTTCCACATCGGAAAATCGCCCCACTAAAGCGACGGGTGTAGACACACCGTTCAGTCTTGGGGGAGGCTCTAGCCTGGCGACTACACCAGCTGCCGGGACCCCGGAACCATCCACCCAGGCCGAAGGAACCGCCGGAGGCGATGAAGAAGGCGAGAAGCACGAACAGGTCAACTTGGCCGAGAACCTGGAGCAGGACGAGGATGTTATGCACGATGTACGAGCAAAGGTGTTGAAGTTTGTACCGGCTGGCGACAAGTCGGATGACAAGAAGTCCAAGTCACAAAGTCCATGGTCCACACAGGGTGTGGGCGCTCTTCGATTGCTCAAGCATAAAGAGACCAACGTCGTACGTCTTCTGTTGCGAGCAGAGCCCCGTGGGCACATTGCCATGAACCGAGCTGTTTTGGCCGACATGTCATACAAGGCAGACAAGAAGTATGTCAAGATGACTACTTCGAACGAGAAGGGAGATGGGCTTGAGACATGGATGATTCAGGTTAAGACTGCGGATATGGCTAAGGAGCTTGCAGAGGCGTTGGAGAAGAACAAGGTCCATAATAAGAAGTAATGCGGAAGGAAACTAGGGGATACTATATTAGAAGCACACTATACAGCGTGCTTATGTAGAAAGGTAAGGTTCAAGGAGCAGCATTGCGGGCGTTGTTAAGCATTCGAGGTTATACTTCTTTTTTTTTCGCCGGTTGGGTCCATATTTTAGAACTTTGTGGGAGGAGCTGAAGCAGGCAAAGATTGACTTGGCCGCTATAAGGAATACAACAAAAGTTGCTTTTTAGTAGTGTGTTTTTCAAAAGCTCTCCGTTGAAGCTTGGAGTTTTAGCAGTGATAGGCTGTGTCTAGTTCGTGTACCATAAAATAATTGCCATAAGAAGACTTTAAATTAAGAATCCGAACTATGCTACTGTAGCGTCCTCTATTTAGCTCACTCGGTTTAAGTGAGGCAAGTTCTGCACCTCGTTGAATTTGGCAAATATCTCCTAGGTGGGATACTCTGACGAATTGATGAATTCGAGGATACCTTAGTAGGTAGAAGTTCGCATTGTCATAGGTAACACTTGAGGCTGAAGATCGGATGCTCATGTGAAACGCGGGGGCGGGGATCAGGTGCCGCGAAGCTCAGGGCAGGTGCGGCACGCGTCGCGTTAGGTTTCCTCAAGAGGATGCATGAACAAAAAAAGATTCGGCCCTAAAACAACAACTTCTCAGTTCCTGATCGACCCTTGACAATATGCCTAGGTACGTTGGCTTCCTCTACAGGAGATAAACTCAATCCAGGAGCTCACACGTCCTTTACAGGGAAATTATCACGATCCAGGCCGGACAGTGCGGCAACAGCAGTTAGTTCTACCTCTCCCCCGCTACCGTTCCTGTCAGCTATACATCGCATCTATCTGCTTCTATAATGCGCTCGTGGGCTTCCTTTCCGGCTCTCTTCTCGATCGAATACACATATGGATAGTGGCTGTGGCTGACTCTCCTTACGCGCGCAGTTGGAAGCCAGTTCTGGCAGCAGCTTTGCCAGGAACACGGCATTAGCCAAGACGGAAACCTCGAGGACTTTGCGACCGAGGGCGGCGATCGAAAAGATGTATTCTACTACCAGAGTGACGACACGCGATACATCCCTCGGGCTATCCTGATAGATCTGGAGCCTAGAGTGCGCCTTCCCAGATAGTGACAAGCCGAGCGAGTGCTAAGCAGCTTTTGCAGGTCATCAACGGTATTCAGACAGGACCCTACAAGAACATCTACAACCCCGAGAATTTCTATGTCGGCAAAGATGGTGCGGGTGCTGCCAATAACTGGGGTGACGGTTACCAGAGTGGTGAGGCGGTGTATGAGGACATCATGGAGATGATTGACCGGGAAGCTGATGGTAGTGACTCTCTCGAGGTGAGCAATCTTCGAATCGGATGGAACTCGTTTACTGACTCTCTATGTGCCAGGGCTTCATGATGTTGCACTCAATTGCCGGTGGAACAGGTTCAGGTCTTGGCTCATTCCTTCTTGAGAGACTCAATGACCGGTTCCCCAAAAAGATCATACAGACATACTCGGTCTTTCCAGACACGACGAACGCAGGCGATGTCGTCGTACATCCTTACAACAGTATCCTCTCCATGCGAAGATTGGTCCAAAATGCTGATTCGGTCGTCGTTCTGGATAACGGTGCTCTGTCGCACATTGCAGCTGACAGATTACATGTCCAGGAGCCTTCTTTCCAACAAACGAACCAACTGGTGAGTAACTGCATTATTATTCTATTCCAAAAACAAAAACCAAAAAAAAAGACTTTGCAACGGGAAACATTTGCAGTTGTATTAGTGAAACCAAGAGATCTAACAAAGCTCAGGTCGCTACCGTCATGTCGGCCAGTACAACAACTCTGCGATACCCCGGCTACATGCACAACGATCTTGTCAGCATTCTAGCATCTCTTATCCCAACCCCCAGATGCCACTTCCTCATGACTGCCTACACGCCGTTTACTGGTGATCAGGTTGAGCAAGCCAAGACGGTACGCAAGACGACGGTGCTTGACGTGATGCGACGGTTGCTCCAGCCTAAGAACCGCATGGTGTCGACAGTTCCCGGCAAGAAGAGTTGTTACATCTCTATCCTCAATGTCATTCAGGGTGAGGTTGATCCAACGGATGTTCACAAGAGTCTGCTTCGTATTCGAGAGCGACGTCTGGCTACGTTTATTCCTTGGGGACCTGCAAGTATCCAAGTTGCTTTAACAAAGAGAAGTCCATACATACCCATGAGCCATCGTGTAAGCGGGCTTATGCTTGCCAACCACACGAGCATCGCAACGGTACGCAATAGCCTCCCCCTTTACGATAATCTGTTACGCACATACTGACACACGCATGTACAGCTTTTCAAGAGAATCCTAAGGCAATACGACGGCATGCGTAAGCGTAATGCTTTCATGGAAGGATACAAGAAGACAGCACCATTCTCTGAGAATCTCAACGAGTTTGACGAGGCACGACAAGTGGTTGCAGACTTGATTGGCGAGTACGAAGCCGCTGAGGATGCAGATTACCTCAACCCAGACGCAGGGGAGAAGCCTACGTCTGCGGAGACAGATCGACGAGTAGCGTAAGGGGAAGGAAGCTACAGAACTGTAACGGTGAAATGTTGGAGACGACGTTTGAGATAGCGAGCGGGGTCTGAGACGTCACGGCGGGTTGGATGTTGACATTGCTTGTGAGCGCATTAGAGGCGTTTTGGGCGCCGGGCTCGGTTTTGGTTCGGCTGTACATGTGTATGTACATGGCTGGTCTTATGATATCTACCCTAGTAGAAAGCACGTTCTTTGCTTATGACCGTGGACCCCATTGAATGCTTATTGCCTTGGTCAGAGTTGATATGTCGCCAGTCGCGTGCTCCCCGTCTCGAGTCAGCCTCAACCAAGGCACTGACTTGGTACCTGACGGATGGCCTTGGTCAAAACCCCTGTAGTACTCCTCTTTAATGTTAAGCGGGTCGATCCGCGATCCGATATAGTGTGATTGAAGTAAGAATTGTGGTGCGGAATCTATTAGAAACATCGTGGAAGGTGAAGAAAGATGATGGTTGTTGTGGGGAATAGCTCGGAACTTTACGTACGGTGAGGTTACTGTGACGTCAGTGACTCACTGACGTCATTAGAGCAAATAACCATCGTGATTCAATCTTTGTTTGGAGGGAAGAAGTGTGAATTATGGAGAAGATTTTGTTCTCTAGGCACTAAGAAGAGATATTAAAAGGCCTTTGAGAAGCGTCACACTTTATCATCATCATCAACATCATCAATCAACTCTTCAACTCTTCAACCACATCATCACAAGACTTTCTACACCACCACAACCACAACCTTCAAACCAGTAAGTCATTCATTATTCTATACTTTGATTAGCATCAGTATTCTAACAAATCACACAGCAAATCAATCAAAATGACTCAGTCCAAGGACCAGAAGATCGCCGAGACCCAGGCCAACCTCCCTCTCCCCGACCAGCCCCCCAAGGCCTCTGACTGGCAGTCGGCTGATGCCCGCAACGTCAACGTCGGCTCCGGCAAGGTTGAGGGCTCAATCGGCACTGACGCCGCCGCTCAGTCTGGTCTCCGTGAGCCCGCTACCAAGGGCGAGGAGGTCGACCTGAGCAACGTCGGCCGCGAGGGTGTTGAGAAGAACCAGCAATAAGCGCGCTGCTTGTAACAATATTGAAAGAAAAGGAAAGTAAACGGAGAGCGAGAATAGAGGAGGTTAATGATACCTACGTATGATCAATGAAATGAACTACGAGCATTGAATACTATGCTATTTTGATGCAACACCTCTTGTCCCTCACATTCTTTGGTGATATGTTCCCTGGACACATCTAACTTATACACGGTTTTACCCACTACAAAGCTCTTGCTATTGAGCAATTTGCGATTCGCATGTCAATCTCTGCTCATTTTTTTCGGGATGGAGGGTTCCTGCAGCATTATACATGGATACACGAGTGCCGGACAGAAGCAGGTGTCTCCGCAGATGGTACTCTCACGAAGCACATGCTAAACTGTGGTCGATCTGCTCTATATGCTGGAGGATACTCCAGGTAAGATACGGATCAAGCGGGCTGGCTTTGTTGGCCTCTACTTCCTCATCCACCCTGGCTGCACAGTTATCTCACCTGTTTCTTGGAGCGGGCTAAAGTCAAACGAGAGTTCAAAGAGCAAATCCAACCATAGGAGACTTTCGGTATCACTAACGGTTTCCTACTTCTATCTGCTTTGACCGCGTTATAACGCCACGACATTTAACTTTACCTGAAATACACACCTGAAGCAGTACCCTAAACTATATATTTGCCCTTGTCGGTGGCATTCATCACAACATCTCTTTACATGTGCCCAAGAACCTCTGCAGGCAGTAGTCGAGATCGTACAAAGATACCCCCGACTTGCTCGGTCCGCGTTCTCTTGTCCATTCAGCCTTCTAAGCCGTTCTCTAATTACAACCGAGTATTTCTTACTTCCATGGCTTTTCTGCTAGGATGATCTCAAACTATATCATGGCGTTTCATTACACGTAGTTGCTCGGATGTTTGTATAAGAAAATATATCATCGACATTTACTCGCTTCTTCAAACCTGATTAGACTTGTCACCACGCTGTGATTGGCAGTCTGAGTTTCCCGACACAATGAACACGAAACGACTTCTACAGGATCCAACGACCAGAAATAGGCAAGATAGCGAGTAAACCATGCTCGAAACACGCTCCTTTGAGAAGGTGTGCCATGGGGCTGATATGCCTACCCTGTATCATGGCCTCGCATGACATAGGGATGTTCAAACAACTAAACCAATATGAGACTGACGAACATGTAATAAGCAAACAGTAGCTTCGTTGTGCCCAATTATACCTTGTCGCTGCTGTTGTTTCGTCCAACAGACAATCGTCAGCCAACTTCATCATATCATTTATGTTCAAGACCAGGAGAACCAACACACCAAATTACCTAGATGATACTGAATGAATCTTGCATGCGGCACAGTTCAAGCTCCGGAAATGTCCCCCGAGGTCAAAGGCACAAGCAAAAATCTCTTTCCCGTCTCTACCTTGCAGAACAGAGTAGCATTGTTAGATGACAGATTCGTCAATCGCGATTCAATAAGTGGAGCCAAGCTGAAAAGGAAATAACAAAATATGCCATCGAGATGTGACAAGACATGATATGATATGATATTCTTGTATCGCCAACATACATGCACAGTTTGCTCTTTCCGCTTTGCAGACCACAACATGTTTCGCTTCATTCAAGTTGTAGTAAAGTACCTAGCAACCTGTTTTCTATAGCGATACAACAATCGTGTCGTGACTAGCATTGCAAAACACCACAAAGAGGACAGCTCGAGCGCACGTCAAGGTAGGGCAACTAGTAATACTAATTAGTCAATGCAGTTCGAAGATGCAGGATCTCAAGGGGGAGGCATATCATTCCACAGCCCCACGTTCGGTTACTATACCATGACTTGGTAGCATATACTCAATTTGAGACTGGAAAAAAAAAATCCAACTGGGTTTGTCTTTGTCTCGACTTGTCTCGCAGCCAGGACGCACCTGCATAATCTGTCGCAGGGCAGATATGGCAGCTCGTAAGCACACAGCTCGCAAACTATCACCGAAATAGTATGGTGTTGCCCCATAAAGTGGCTGGCGTTCGCCTCGACATCGCTTCCAGCTATTGGACCCAGTACGCTTTGATAGCTTCGATACTGCGCAAGCAATAGGGGCGTGCTTCAATTCTTTCGGAACAGTCAGGAACTCAGTAACTTGCCCGATATGACTGCTGGAACAGAGGACTCTGGATCGACCACGGAACCGCTCTCATATTCCCACTTCGTTTCTTCTTGGTCCGGCTAAAGAGTCTTCTAGCGTCGTGACTGACTCCATTTACTGGCAGTGAGGTCAGCGGTGAGCAACATCAATCGTAACCCCATTTATCGTTGAGCCAGCTGATGGAAATTAGAGATGGCGCATGAGTCTTGGGCACCGGCCCAACTCATCATTGAGCTGAAACTAGCCAACCACGGACTTCCAGACTTGATGATCGACGCAACTACCCGAGAAAAGTGATTTCAGGGTCCTGGGGGTTTGACCTTATCGACGCCATGGTCAGTGCCATACCCCAGCTTATAGGCCGGATCGTCAATAGCTTCGGGCGATTTGTATCGAACAGAGCATCGTCTTATTAGACGGGTCCCATTAAGGGTTCTTGCAGTGGACGGAAGCTGAACCGGCTAAGACCAAGTTGCATGAAGTATTTTGTCCGTGACCGCATTCTGTCCTGAGCCCTTGAGACGCAAACTTCAGTTTCACCCCTCAAAAGAGATCCAGCATGGCTACGATGCTGTCTTCTAGAGGGATCATGCACATGCCATGGCATCTCCACAGGTGTCACATGCCGCAACCAGGTAGACAATAGTATACCTACCCATATCGGTCAATAATGACCAAGCCAGGGTCCAACATGGTCCGCGATCTTGGACATCGAATGCGTTGTCAAGCACGACCGAGAGGACCCGCCCTTGAGCTTCTTTAACATCACACCAGAAGCTCCATGGTTGATTGAAAAAATACCGTGATCAACGCCGTCAAGGCGGCTCACCCCTTGATTTTCCTTGTCGACGTTGGGCACGAAGCTGAAGAGCGGGCAAGGCGAGTCATTATCCGAATTGGTCTACCGCAACCTAAAAAGCGGACAGCCATTCGCAAAAAGTAAACAATTGCACGAGGGCATGCTACCTGTTGAACAAAATCCTTCCGGCAGACAAGAGAAAGAAGTAAACCACGACTATACCACCCTCAACTCTACACTAATGCAGCAGCATTCATGGGACGATTCGCCCCAGAAGGTACATGGAAAAAGAAATGTTGGCCATGAGAGGATGCGTATGACCTAGTCAACATGCACTTAGAAAACAAGTTTGTCGATATGTCGGGTTGAAGATTTGACAGCGGGTCAGAAACGACTGCCACACCGATATAGGAACAAGGAAAGAAACAAACAACAACTTGTTGTTTCTGGGCTATCAAGGTCATCATCGCTTGGACACCTTCTCGAAGATTGACTAGGTGGGGACTTCAATGCGTAGCGCTCTGACGCTCAACTTGACTCGTAGTCATGTTCAACATGTCGATACGCCCTCCAGCCCTGCCCAATATTGGGCTGTGAATTGGCATGACTTCCGCAGGATGCTTGTGCATGTATATGCGACACGTTGTCCCTTTGATTCTCTTATTCATGCCACGGTGGTTGCCTTGTTGATGCATCACGACCATGCTTACTTCAGAGCGGAGGTGTATACTAGAGGTCAAACCTGTTGTCAACCAGTCAGTAAAAATGTCGTAACCCTTAAAGATGTGTTACCTGGAAGGCCTCATTTCTAGCCTTTCAATAGTAAGTCCTGCCATATGAGTTGACGAGTCGTGCTCTGATTCAGGAGCGGGTCTAGTAAAACGCCAGCTTCCGGGGTTGTGCCTCCACCCCGCCACGATGCTGGGGGATGAGATACGATACGATACGATACGATGAGATGCGATGCACTGCCGATGCCATGAGATGAGATACGATGCGATGCGATGCGGTGGAAGTCGAAACGCGACTAAAGCCACTTCGTTCGACCGGCAATAACCCGACGAAAAAGTTCCGCCGAGGCTCCATACTGAACTTCAGTGTATAGCCTAGCCATGTCAGAAGATTTCCCTTACCCAGACTCGCGTGGTTGGGATCGATAGTTCTTCGCTAGAAAACACTAGGAGGGCATCGGGTCACAAGCGGACAAGCTTTCCATCATATCGTATGATGAATCACGCCAGTTTGGCGCAAAGAAGGATCAGACAAGCCTCGATCAATCTAAAAGAGCGGCAAGTCATTAGTCTACTTGGTTAAGCTTGTCTTCTTAGCCAAAGTTGGCAAGGCTGTGACAGCGAGTCGGTACCAGAAGAAGAATACGAAATACCTCATATCGCAATAAAACTTCCGCGGACAAAACTTCTGCGGAAGCCGTCATCGACTAAAACAGTAGGCTAGGCTTTAGCTTAAGAACATTCCATTACGCTAACAACAATATTGAAAGTTCCGGTGCGAATATAGCCCGAAGCCATTGACGCCAAGAGTAAATACAGAGCCGCCGAAAGGCCCATGCGACGACGTCTTCAGTGGCGCACCCTTAATAACTCGGTTAGAAGTCGCTGCCAGCCATGCTAGGGGTATCGTCAAGCCCTCGAGTTCCCCAATATGGAGGTGTGGCGGTTGCTTGTTATCTCTCCCCGTACAGGCAGGCATTTGGGTCGTCCGCAGACGTATCATAGACTCATCGATTGTAATGGATAGATATTTATCTGTATACTTTTACTTCGTCCTGCTGCCAGCCTTGTCGCAACCATTTTCGATGTAGCGAGGCTGACGTCCAGATTGGTCGAGGTTCTCCTTTGTCATTGGCCCAGGATTTGGAGGAGTAACACAGCCTGTAAGCAATTGATAATGGATAATAGCTTTCTTAAAAATCAGGCCACTCGTAACGCCAAGGTGTGAAAAGAAAACAGGCTAGATTGATGAAATCTCTAGCCGGCGTATTGTGGCTTACAGTTGGGATTGCACGCCCTTCTTTGGCTGGCAGCATGCACACTCTGTATTATGTTAAACCAGACACAGGGATCTTAGTTTTTCACCAATCCGATGAGGCGGACTGTCTAGTCGATCCTCGTCGGGGTTGTCAGTATTATTACCGATGCACAACCGCCGGCAATATGAAACTTAAGCGTAGCCACGAGTACGAGCGATTGCACAGCCTTGGTATTTTGCTGTTATTGTCTTCATAGGTCCATTCCTAGAACACACTTGCGCTCTGCTGTGAAATCCCAACGTTTGGTATAAGTATTTGGCTGTAAAGGCGCAATGGATGCAGAGCTGCGGCAGTGGTGGATGAAGCTGGCTTGACGTTTACCAAGACAGGAAGCTCAATGCGTTCCAAGGGTCTTGCTGCATGTTTGACATGCTGAGCTAATGACAGCACTTCGATCGATCCATCCATTTGTGGGCCCGGATACAAGATTTGCTCACCAGCTCACTGCATCCCAAAAAGTAGCATTAGCTCACCAATAATGGGCTCGGTGATCACTAATGAATGCAGGACGTGTCCGTCTTGTCATCAACCCGAAGTGGCAGTATTCATGAGAGGAGCACTGGGATTACTCTCGCCTCCATGCTGGCCAAGATGCGAAAAAGGGGTGTATGGAAACGCTGAAAGCGGTGTGGTGTGTTCGCGGGACGGGCAGGATCTCACTAGCGCACGGCGCCCTAGGATCAGACGATCGTGCTGTCGAGTCTGCCCCACATCTAGCCAGATCCCAGGGTTCCCGCCATTCCGTCCTGGTGTTGATGGACAATGGACCCTTGTCCTTGTTTCTCCTGAGCTGTTCAATAAGGACTCCAGGGCCTTTCTGCCGTCTTGTCAGATGCTCAGTAGCTAGGTTTCCAGGCTAAACGCGTCTATGCCTCTTTATGCCTGAAGATGTATCGATATACGTACTCATCCGCCCCTAGTCGGTGGCAAACTGGTCACAAATTCTTTTGCGACAACTGAGCGTTTAATATGATTAATTGTGAACAAGTCTTGACCGAGCGGGAATCTGGCACTCGGACGAGCCACGGGAAACTTCCAAGCTCTCACCGATCGCTCCGGGCGTAACCCACCCTTGCTGTAGGGAAGTACATACGATGGGACTTGGGCGTTGAAATTGTCAGTACCGTAGGCATCTGCAGTATTTCGAGGCCAGGACACACCGGTCTATTGGATCGCCCAAGACACAGGCCAGGGATAAGCAAGAGATATAAGCGTGCAGTACTTCGCAGATTATCCGAAGAGGCATAGCCACGTCATTGTAATGTGACCCGATCGGCTGGAGCTGGCTGAAATGCTGACTTGATTTGGGGGCTGTATTACTGTATCCCATCCTGCTCAGTGTTTTTATGCTTGCAAGTGCTTGTAATGGAATAGTCGATTCAGGAGTTGAATAAACGGCCCGCTTGCCGTTGTAACAGCATGTGCGGCCGCAACTACTGTAAAGCTTCATTTTGTAAGGATGCTACCTACTGCGATGAGATCTCGGCAGTTGATATCCCGCGAAAAGAGTAAGTAAAACAAAACCTCCGCCTGTTCCCATGTACCGTAGCACACTGACGATCGTACGCTTGAACCATGGAGGCCTCATATGCTTGATTCTGACACGAAATGCCCATGCAGACGGGGTATGGTCAACAACCCAATTTGACGTGGTATCTTAGATCGAGTCTGGGGTTTGCAAGACATGTGGCGGAAGGAGAAACGATCACCATACAATTCACCATGTACCATTGCTGCTAAGTTTGTCGACGTCTGAAATAATAAGAAAGACGAACTAGGAGCCGAGAATAATTAACTGACATCCAGCTGAGTCTTGACAAGCTTGGTTAAGGTGTTGCTTTTTCGAGCGTTGTGCATCATCGAGACCGTTGGATCGAGAAGCTGCAGGGCGGGCATATTTTGGACGCATGTGGGCGGGTGTGTGCGGCCAACATAGTAGGGATGTGCCGTTAACCAAACGTTGGTGGTATTGGACGTTTTTGCGTTAATTATGTACGGTAGGTGGCCGCCAACTGGATGGATCTTGCCAACGCCCGTTACATTTTGACCTCACGGGTGATGGACTGTGCAAGATATGCCTCGGAGCACACATGTGGGTAGACCTACTCTCGGCAAATATTACACGATGTGCGTGCGGTCGGAGTCTGTCTTGATGATACCCGTCAGAGCAACCACAGGATGTGTGATGTACGGGGAGGTATGGGGAAGACTCAGTGGGTTGAATGAGGTACCACTTATTCACAGGCACAAATGGTAGGCGCTTGGAGATAGGTAATGACCAGCGTTGTTCGTCAAGCCGGGATGCTGTCACATTGGTGATTTTTGTTGAGGACTCATGATGAGAGATCGATTTGCGAAGATCGAAAGGAGGTCGAGAAAATGGCTGGGATTCTCCCCTCAGACCCTGGGCAAAGCTGGTGAAGCCGGGGTTTGAAACCACCAAACGGGATGACAGCGCTTGCATGAGATCCGTCGGTGATGAATCTCCAAAATGACATTTTAGGTATCCATGCCGGCAACCACTTTATCGTTTCCGATATTTGCGATGATCAGCGGCGGTTGAGTTGGCGCAGAAGTAAGGCCAGCCGGGGTCGAATGTGACCAGAAAACTGGTGTCTCTTGAGTGCAAAAGTGATTGCTGCGCTGCATGCATGTATCTGACCGGGCAAGCATCCGTATCAACAAATGATCTGATGACCTGCATATTATGAAGGCGTTTGATTTTGCCCATCTGCTGGTTACAGTACCAAAGAATGAGAGGACGGCATTTTCCGAAAGTGAATTCCGCCAAAAAGGGGGTTGAGACGGAATTTGAGGAAGGTTCAATGGAGACTTTCGAGAAGTGATGGAAGGTCCAACCAGACTCAGACCCTCTTTTCCCTGACATCACTCATGGATCAGTAAAGTACAGCATGAGCACGCGAACATATTTCGCTCAAGCAAGTCCCAAAGTCGATAATTGGCTCATTTCGTTTCCTTTGCGGTGTCGAATTTTATCCAGGATACTACTAGATAAGGTAGGTAGAGAAGGGTAAGACGAAGCTGGTGGAACTGACAGGGCGCTAATAGCTAAAAAAGACATGGAAACCCCAGCTTGAGACTGCCCCAGTTTTCTATCCCGACTTTCAACGGTGCACGAGGTGAGAAAGATCCACCAAAACATGAGGGTCAAAAATAACCTGCTTATTACCTGCCTACCTCACTTGTTTAAGAGAAGGGTTGCATGAATAGTGTGGGCTTTATTGTCGCATTAGGTCAGAACATGAAGCATAAGAATAACGAAATGACATGTTGAGCAAGAGCTCTTGTATTCTCGGCAGATAAAAAAAAAGTTTGACAGATCTCTGACCATTTCAGAACCTAGATACGAATGGTACCAGTTAACTTTAATCATTAAGGTACTACGAATATCCACAAATCTTAGTTTATAACTGCTGAAACCTTAGAAGTCCTGGAGGAACAACAAAGTAGCATGTAGAACTTGGAAAGAATACATTCATTCATTCATTATGCGCTCGTGCTGTGAGTAGATTTGTAGATCTGTATTTCCAGGGATCAATCAATAAAGGAATGCGACCTTGTTACGGTCGAATAAGCAGATTTGGCCGACAGCCAAGAATCAGCATCATACCCCCCTAGGGCTCTCTGTACAGTACAGTAGTATCGTGTGTCATCTTTATGATCTCGTGCATTGCCTTTGATGACTTTGCTTCTCCCGTCTTTTGCTCCTTCGACTCCACAGTTGGACCATGGATTTGGACAATGGCCTTTTCACGAGCCCCCTACATCCAAGCGTCTCAAAAAATAGAAACAAAGAAAACATCTCCATAATGTATGCTTTTTTTCTTCTTTTTTTTGTTTTGCTTTTTAATTTATTTTCTTACCAAAGCATTGTTGCCAGTTGGTGGGATTCAAGCGCAGTTCGTCCGCCCTGCATTCAAGGTCCACCACGTGTTCCATTCCTTCTAACTTAGTAGTATGGTGGTAACTCTGGAATATTGGCGTCGACTCAATTTATTACTCGTCCTCTGAGGCCATCCGCTCCCGTTGAACGATAGACCACAGTACATATCCACATTGCAGATGAAACCCCATCGCTATTGGATATAGGCGCCTGATAAACCGACCCGGAAAATAACACGAAAAACCCCCTCAGAACAACAAATACCAGTACGCAGGAGCGAGCACCTGAATAGGGAACCGGCAGGGAAACGATGCAACATCATGGGAGACTTACTCGCTACTGGGGCTCAATAGTCCAGTCAAACCACTCGATCTAGTTTCTCTTGGTGTCAGTCCTGCGGGCGGACCTGGAAACGGCGGGAAATAGATCAATGCCGGTCGGTAGGGATAAAAGGATAACATCGGTCGATACGATATAGTACTTTGGGGTATTGTGGATCGAAGTACCTGGATCTTGCAGCGTGGCCCAGGTCATGACCAGCATGTTTTCAGTCTGTATCTGTATCTGTATTCCCCATTTCTATCTGCAGAATAAGCCAGCTGAGACGGGCACATCTGATCTATCTGATGCAGTGCGCAGAAACGCATCCCGTCTCCTATTCCGCACGTCACAATCATTGGAGCATGTTGCGGACTATACACTGCGAGTCTCAAAGCTTCGTTCTTACCGTTAGACGCTGATGAAACCCAATTCCTGATGGAGACTGCCTAAGTACTGATTGCTTAGGAGTTACGGATATGTAGGGATCCACGAATGTCTGATGAGTTGGCCGTGTAACCGTGAAGCTGATATGTGAATAATTATCTCACTCAACTCAATCAACCGTGCACACCCCCCTTTCTTCAGTGCACCTCGCATATTACATGCTGAGAATACAATACAGTGCAATACGATTCAACCAACTGCATGGCTAAGGCAGCGAGCCGGTAGGCGTTATCGGGGAGGCTGAATGGCTACATTGTCATTAGTTAGTTGTTCAATGATTAATCTTGAATAGAACAACTATCGTGTAATAACAAGTTTCACGGCGCGATCGATACCAGGCCACCTCGCAAGCCCTCATCGCAGGCAGAGCATGTTCTAGGCTTCTAGCTTGGCGCGCTCTTGCCCTGAGTGAGATCTTTTACAGTCCGAGCCCATCAAGACCTAACCCGATGGTCAATGTCGAGTGTGTGTGATGGACTTGGCCAGAGAAGGCCTAGCTCTGGCAAGAGGCACAGGCTTCAGGCTGATGGTGGGTGAGAAATAACTATCAATGGCTCCGGTTGGTCTCTTGCTCCAACCGTGCGCTACGCCGCATCGTGGGGATCTCATGATCGTGTCCGCTAGGATTTGTCCTCCAGCGCTCGAGATCTGACCCCTGACGACATTAGACGTTTCTGCCGTCCGTGTCACAGCATCTACCAGCGGTAGTCGGGCCTAGTAAGCCCTGCGCCAATAACCAACAGAAGGTTGCTTTGACATTAACATTGGTGTTTATTAGCATGCATTGGCTGACCACCCTAGACGTACGGTACTGCATCGTCACCAATCCCAGCACATTGCATCGACGATTTAATATCTCTAACCGTTAGATCCCGGCCGTTGCAACTTTCTCTATTGAATTGACGCCACGGATTCGAAGCGAAGGAGGGCTGTGTAACTGCATTTGGGATGGCTTTAACTGAGCTATGTCGATGGACTTTTGTGATTGTTGAATAAAATGACAGGCAATTATTTATCATAGTAAACTAATGAATCGTGTCGGAGCTGTCTGCCCGTGGCGCACCTGAATGATACGGAACAGGTCTGAGATCCATCTTGGCCCGCAATGACCCATGAACACTGTACAGTATCGTACAAGGGTGTCCACGATGCCGGGCTTAAACAAAGTTCACAATTATTATTCCTTTCTTGCCGATGTCATAATGTAGGAGACGCCCGGCTTTCTTTTTCCTGCTGGTATATCTGTACCGAACGTAGTAGGCTGGATGACCAAAAGTCCCCTGTTTTCATTCACGCCCACTATTCCCGAACCGAGCCTGACTCAATATCAAGCAGGGGTCATCAATAGTTTGTCACTTAAATAAGGCATACCGAGGCAGTGTATGGAAAACTCTGTGTTTTTGGACCTTACTATGGAGCATGCATGTACTTGACGAGGTGCCGAGTATCACATGAACGCTCATACTGGTTAATGTGCAGTTTGCTCGGCAGACTTTTGAATAAACTTGACGAGATATTGCGGGACTGGATGAGTAGGCATGACAGATAAAATTGATAAGAAAAACATACAAGAAATACTTGCAAGGGGTACCCAACCGGCCGAACAAGGAGACAACCGTTGATGGCAGCTTCGTACACTACAGACAGCACAGCATGGCCGAAGGTACATAAAAAGTCGTCACTCGTCACATCACATAAAAAGGGTACTTTGGGTCTGACTCCCATGCACATGCATATGGGGGTCTTCTCATGAGTACTGTAGGATGGGCAGTACATCGGTCGTTTTAGACAGGTGCGACAGCTTATTCAAGCCGAGTAATTCTCGTTTAGGCATGAGATCAGGTCAAATTCGCGCGACAGGGAAGTAAAACGAATGTTAGCAGATACGATGGATCGCGCATCTCTGACACGAACTCGATTTCGAGGAAATCTCTCTCATCCTATTCGCTGTAATTCAGGACCCATCCATCAGGGCTACGGATACAACATCGGGGATAATATACTGTACAAGACACGTGAACAAGGAGTCTTTGCACGTCGACAGCCATAATTTGACAGTTGAGAGACAGAAACCGGACAGGGTCTCTTTGTTAGAAATTGCTTTTGCATCTCGGAAAAGGCCTTGTTGGATTGGCGAGGTGGTGTCGAAAAATATATGACTTGCATCCTAGATCAGCTGTATGTACTGCCCGATGACATGAACGAATCTGCCGGATCTAAAAGCAAATGCCGGCCAGATCAAGGTACAGATACAGAGTACAAAGATACCCTACATACAATACACACACCAGCAAAAAGCAACGAGCAAATTAAGACAAGAAAAGAAGGGGAGGGGAGAAAAAAAAAACCTCATGATCCTCCTGCAGGAAACCTCGCTTACATCGTGCCTCTCGATAGTTGCGGGTCAGTTTAATGTTGATGGACCATCAAGCTAGACCTAATGGGACATTTTGGGACCTGGCTGCCGTCTAAGAAGCAACTGGGGCATCCATCGGTACGGTAAATTAATGGGTCTCACTGCCATGCGCGGAGTCAGGGCCCTGAATGCTTTGTTCCTATTGGATCGTCTCGGCTGTTTTGGCCCGTCTTTCAGCACTAGAAGCATGCTAATTATTTCCATTCATCCGTCGAAAGGTTCACCGAACAAACTAGACTAGCAGCAGAGCACAGGATTCTCTCTCTGTTGCTCCATTTGCCAGACTTTTTTTATCCCTGAAGGAAAGAGAAATACTCCTTGCACAAGCACGAGGATGATTGCGTTGACAGAATTCTCCGAGTTGTGCCAGCCCCATAATTGAACAACGTAACGTTGTAGCACAGGTACCCCTACTGCGAGAAGGAGACAGACGAGATACTGTACAGTACCATATCTTAACTACCAGCCCTGTCAAAGAGGGAAATGAGTCTAGTACGGATATCCCGAACAGCATTCAGATATGTACAAAGGACACATATGCCGTTCCAACATTCAGCTAAAAGAAATGATAGTCATGTTTAAGGTTATCCTGGTAAAATTTGGTTATCATATCACCGTCTCATCCCACCCTACACGGGAGACTCAGCCCAGATATTCAACGACGATGCACCGATAGCCTATGAGAACAATTACCCTTCCGATCTTCAAGCAAAATCGGTATTGATTAGCTCGAAAAATAAAAACAAAAAATGTCCTTTGGCACCGCATAGTCGCACATGCCACCTGTACACAATATCAAGTTACACTGCATGGCCGTTTTCTCCAGGGTTGAAGGGACTCATTAAAAAGACCTGCCAAAAAAGTTGATACCAGAAACATACCATTCCTATAACAACCAAGATATAGGGATGATAGGCGTTCATTAATACACGCAGCCCCGGTCCTTGTCAGTTAAGTTCCCAACCATGAATGACATGACTTGTCCCTCAATCTCAGCGGCACAGCCGATTGATTTCCCAAGCGACCGGAAACAGTATCTTCAAAGACGATTCAAACAGATGGCCAGATACAGCACCAACTTACAAACAGGGACACCCATGCCATGGTGAGAATCATCTGCTCTTCCCTATGACGCATACACCCAATCCCCCAAAACAACAACAAGACAAGATTACATAGAAAATCTATCCACGTCTAGAAAAAGCTAGTGCACCAAGCAGGGTCTAGCGTAGAAATTGTACAACTCTTCAACGCCTTACCCATGTTATTCTGCGACATGATTGTAATTAATCTACTACATACATACCTATGCGAACCGCACAGCCCTACGCTGATCATGATATTGTATGGTAGTGTGTCTTGGTTACGAATCGCCATGCGAGGGGGGTTACCAAAAGAACATTCAAGAAACATACTTCATCAGAAGAAGAGAAACAAGTCGAAATGGAATCGTCGCCTATCGCCGCAAGAAAATAGTAAGGATGTACATGCCCCTACCTCTTTTGTACATTATTCTCCAAGGTCAGTGGGAATGGGAAACCTTGGCCTAATGGAAATTATGGGCGATTGCACACCAGGATAATAATGCTGGGGTCCTGGGGATACCACTGTACTGTATCGGTATGGTGATGTTCGCCATACCGTGTACTGCTCCTCTCCTCACAATCCTCGAGAGAGGAGCAGGATAGGCCTTGTTGTGTTTGAACTAACATCTTGTGGCAAGCCAAGCAATCAGGTGCTCATCGCCATGTCAAACTCCAGAGGAGGAAGGTCGATGAAAGTCATCACCAGTTCATTCGCTCACAGCTGAGCAATAGCCTATCAGCATCTGTTTTGCCTTGGCTTGTTTCGCAGGCGAAGGATCCCTGGAACATCCTTGACCGGTCAAGAGCCCATCTACGATTGCCCATCGACTAAAACAAGACCGGCAAAACCAACTCACTGTCGTTGCCCGACACACGTTGGGTCATCCGAAAGAAATATCGCCCACTAGAGCCCGTACAGACTACCACGTAGTGCGCTATCTGTATCTACCTACATACGCATCTTCATCTCATTCTCATCTCATCTCATCTGGCTCGTCACTATGAGTGGAGTGGCGAACTCGTGCACCACACACGTCCATCATTGCGGCGCACTAAGCAAGGGCGTGTCTGATCTCGAGAGATTAGGTCCGCGGGTCATCTCTGCACTGCTAGCGATGTGAATGGATAATCCGCCAGCGCGGCGCCAGTCGACGATTTCGCGTGGTGGCGGATGAACCATCCCTGCGGGAGGGGAACCGCGGGGACCGTTCGAATTGGGTTTCTTCCACAGGGACCTGCGGGCCACACGTGCTGGAGCTCGAATAAAGTGTCAACTGGTAGCTCCAGAAAGTTACTTTGAGATGAATGCTCTCAGCCAGGTGGGCTTACAACTGCTTGGAGCCTGGTCCTTGCCCACTGACGTACCTGGCTGCGGTACCGCCATCGGGACGCCTCAATCTGCGCCTGGAAAGTGGTCCATCTCGCTTTCTCTCTAATTATGCTCATTGTTTATCGGTCGTCATTGTCTTGTAACAGACAAGCCATTTCTGACCTAATGTCCATCTTCAACGCTGTTTTTCTCAACGTAGTAAGCGCCTGATATCATTTTCTAGCCATCAGTAGCTCAGGCTTTGGAAACTTTTGTTCCCACCTCTTTTCATGTCAATCCCACTCATCTGCCTCCCATGCTCTCTAGTTCTTCGCAGGCTAGGGGAAAGAAAAACACAGTCCCTCACCTAGCGAATTTTGGTGTAAAAAGCGTGGATAGGGTCCGTGTATTTCCCTCCCCCTCCCCCAGGGCAGGGTTATAGAGCGAAATGCAACTGCACTGTACAGTACAATACACACAGTCGGCAGGGAACCTGAGTTGTACCGGATTGAAAATGTGATGTGTCAATGAGAGACCTGTTCAGGCACAAATTATTCATGTCAACACCGGTGTCAGAAGTGCTACAACGCGAACATCCCAAACGGTATTGTCCTTGGAATATTGCCCCGTACCTATTCCACCACAGCCTAACCACAACGTCAGTTTCGACAATCCCAAAGCGCACATCCACTGTGTTGCGCTTACCACCGCGTATCACTACTTGCCAACAACAACGGAACCGAGCTATGGTGGCTCGTGCCCTTGCGGCAGCATCAGAAAAGCCCACGGCTCCCAGTCAAGTGGCACTAGGGGTGGCTCAGGGGTGTCTTCCGGTACGTATTGTTTGTGAACCACTCAAGCCAGACCGCTGCTGACCCCAGTAAGCAGGCCCCCCTTCAGGTCGTACCATTTTGCAGAAGTTGAGATTGGAGATCTCCAAAGCGTAGCCGCTACTGAGCCAGGCTATCGTCATGCCCCAGCTATTGGTGCAGGACATGACAAGGTCAGTGTTTGAAGCAACGGCAATGGTGAAGAGTGCATCATTGTCTCGCTTTTTCTCCGGCTTCTCTTTCTCTAGTCTTTATCTAGCACTAGGATCCCTAGGGAGGACTGTCAGAACAACGGGCAGCGGGTAGCAGATACGTAACTTCCAAGTTATGTGTGCGCACTGATGACGAACATGGCATAGATGAAGAGATGCGCGCCCTTGAGATCTTGCCAGAGATGAGATGCCACAGCCCTAGAGCAACATGGGGTTTTCAGTCTTTTTCCCCTGGTCAACTTCAAGACCACTCATCCTTGTTTACTTTCAGAGACCCACTCATCCATGATCGATACTCTTCGGATCCCTACTCTTCCCCTTCCCCACCTATACCGTATCGTAAACCGTCGTGCCGTCGTGTGTCCCCTAGCCAGTGGAAGCGACCTTGAAATCCTTGTAGCATGGGCGGTATCTCTATCCGTGACCGTTTCCCCCAGGCGTCACGACCTGGCGCCGTACAGGATCAAGAACATTTGCTGAGGCGCGCTTGTTGAGTGAACTGTCTGTGACGTTGGATGTCTCGTACGGATTATCGTTCTTGGGATAAGATTACCAGTATCCGATCCTGCTCAAAGAAATGTTTGTAGGATCATTCTGTACAGGTTCGACGGTATCAATCAATCCATCCGGGATACCAATGACCTGGTGAAAATGTATCATCGCATTAGACGGTTGATCTGAATGGGCCACTAACAAATAGCCGCGTCGCTGGTTCTTCCTTTGTACCGGACGATCCTTTCATTAGTGTGAAGTAATAGGATCGGGAAAGTGATCTATGTTGAAGGTTGCGATGTATTGCGTTTTGCCTCCAACAGGCGTTCAAATTGACGTCGGAGAGCTAGGTTCGCTACAGGGAAGTAAGTACTGTCTGTAGGCCTTTCTGCTTGCTGCCGCGGTACCTCGGTAGCATGTATGTATTTCCATTGGTACAATAGAAAAAAAAGTGACAATCGAGGCGCTGATCTCGGATCTGGTTCCTTCGTTGTAATGCACTGCAGCTCAGTAGGTGATCTTCAGGTGGTTGTACTGCTTGGGTCGCGCCTGTCACCTCACAGTTCCTTCCGTTCTATACCTTGCTTGCTTTGCCTTGCTTTCCCTGCCTCGCAGCTGCGCAATATTCCTTCCTCTTTCCTCTGCCCTTCTCTTCTGTTCTCTCCCTCCCTCCACTTGTCTTTGTCTCCCCCATTCCCGACAAAGAGTTAACCGACCTCTTTTCCCCTAACCTTGAAACTCACTTTCTCTTCTTTCAACCTTTATCCACCTTAATCGACTTATTCCCATACCTACTTGCTACATCACCTTTCAGTGCCCCCGCGCTGACTCAAGCGCTTGCAGAGACACCGCCGACCGCAGCAGCAGCAGGATTTGTCCTTGCCCGCCATTCTAGTGGCCCAGCGCTGCCCGGCTCCGTGTCTGTGCAATACGTTATCATTGTACTATCCCTTGCTGGTCAATCCATCCCAGCCTAGTCTTCACTCGACCAGAATATTGCGCAACTTGAGGGAGAAGATAAAGAGGGAAAAATAGGGAATTACCAAAGGTCAATTCGAAATACCGACGTCGTTCATCAACAACAGCGTCAACGCTCGAGTCATCGTTGGCACAACTTTCTAGTCAACCAGCCTTGCTACATTCCGACGCCCAGTCTCGACCCCATCCGCGCCGCGCACCAGTCGTTGCCCACGTTGTGTCGAACGAATCCCTCCACCACCAAAGGCATCGTCTACTTTAGGATTTTCAGCAGTCAGGTTTACTAGCTTCGACTTTGTCGCCAACAGGTACAATCCAGTGCCGTGACTTTTGAGCTCCACCCGTTCACTCCCCCGTTGGCTGCTCTGAGCTGTCTTGGGCTAACCTGAGTGCTACGTCCCCAGACCCCGGCCATTGGACCAATTCCGCGGTAGTCGCCCGCCTGTTGAGTTTGCGCTACTCTTTATCCTCGCCTTGTGTCCCAGAAGACGAGCGTCAACAATTGATCAATCAGCTGGTTCTTCAATCCTGAGAGTTGTTGGTTTTGGCGCTCTCCCAGGCAGCCTTTGAATAACCCAAACCAAGCAAGCCCCAGTCTTGCGGCCCCTGTCCTGTCGGCCAGAACAAATCCAATCCCGACCAGGACAAGGACCTCTAAGTAGGCGGAACCCCCTGCCACTGTCCCGCTCAGCGCCACCACGAGGGACCTTGTCGCTTGTCCATCGCACGCCAGATCTACCCACCCCCCCTGACCTGGTCTGGTATTATTTGTTTCTTTTCTTCTTCGCCGCTGTTCATTTCGCCTCATCGGTCCCCCCTCCCCGTTTTGACACCCCATTGCCAATCCTCACCTGAGCTCATTGTCACATCTCTTATCCTTGTCGCGTGTCGACCCCATTCCTGGCTTTTTCACTTTCCCTACCACCAGGAGCTCGTTCTTTACCACCCCCCTCCCCGTTATTTCGTGCTGCTGTTTTCTTTCGCCCATCAAGCACCCCCCAGCCGGATCTAGCCAGGTCAGATGCATCTAAGGCCTTAAAACTGTCCCAAATCATTGTTAGTAATTACCAGATCCGCTATGGAAGCGGCTGACTCTGGAGCCAGGCAAAGGTCCGTTTGAATCCCGACTTCAATATTCATATTCTGTCGGCCCCTCCCATATTAACTAACACATTTTCTCCTCTTACAGCCGTCATTCTGCTACCAATTCAGAACACCAACTTCACCATCCACCTCAACCCGATCAGCCGTACTCGGATCATCGCCATCACCACTCATACTCGCGGGATATTCTCGATAGGTCGTCGTATCGAGAACCTCCCGCCATGGCAACGGCAACTCTCATCACTCCGTCCGCTCATTATCCAACTCAACCGCCCTTCTCCAACTATTCCCAATCGAACTCGGGTCCCGCCAGCATATCCAACATGATCTCCTCAGTTGAACCTCGAAAACAAGCCGACGACCAAGAGCCGCCGAATCGTCAGTCGCTCCCGTCTATCTCGGAGGTCATTCAGGGTACCAAGCCTGGGCCATATCCTGTCGCGCATGCACCGGGTCTGCAATCTTCCTCGAGCCTGCCATCGCCTTTTGCACCGGCTCCTCGATCCTACCCTGAAACAGAGAAGCGCTCTTCTCCTCAGCCTCTTCACCCGACATCGTCTTTTCCTAGACAAGATGGTTTACCTGCGTTCTCCGACTCGCCCCGTCCGCACTTCAACAGCCGCCCATCTCTGCCTCCCGTGTCGGATCGTCGCCAGAGTCCTCCAGCCAAGCCTGAACTGCCTCCTCAGCATCACCACCATGCAGAGCAGAAGCTCCCGGAGACTCACCACCCTCTAAACGGTGTTTACTCGCACCCTCCGCCGCATCCCCCGGCACCGGTCGCATACCAGCCTGCTCAATTGCCTCCTGGGCAAATGCCTCTCCCTGCGTATCCCATCTCTCCAAGACACGCGATGCCACCACCTGCGCCTGGGTCATACGATCCTCGAGCACCTCCGCACGTAGAGGAGTCTGAATACGCTGCCCGAGCTAGGTATGAAGCTACGGTGGACAGGCACTTTGAGAGCTGGAGCTATCAAGACTCGCTGAGCCGAGTAAGTACTAAGTCTCTTTGCACTGATGTTAGACCTTACTAACCTTGACTAGATCGGCTCATCGTCCCGCACCATCTTCAATTTTGCCGAAGCTTACAGTAGAATTGCGCAAGAGCAGCACGGCGCTCATCCCATTCCAGCTCGATTACCCACAGAACGCGAAGTCAGCGACATGCTCAGCAACATTGAACTTGTCAAACGATCTTTGGAGCAAGTGCGAGACTTGGTGCAAACCTCAATTCAGAACGAGCGAGCCCGTGAAGGGGCTAAGATGAAGGGGCCCTACGAGGAAGAGCACGATGTAAACATGTATGGCGATGGAATGAAGCCACAATATGGCATCACAGAAGTTAAGAAGCGACGAGGAGTAAGTCGGGATACGCCAACAAATGAAAAACTCGAAGCTGACAAGATATAGCGCGCTGCTCCTCCAGGACGATGCCACAGCTGCAACCGAATCGATACTCCTGAATGGCGACGCGGACCCGATGGGGCCAGGACTCTTTGTAACGCATGTGGACTGCACTACGCCAAACTTGAGAGAAAACGACAACTTGAGGCAAGGTCCATCCGTCCTAAACCCGAAGACGCCCACCGACAATGAGGCATTGTCACATGTTGGAGTATCGACGAGAGATAATTCAAATCCGACATGGGATCGTTCCTAGTCATCGGCAAACATATACACATACTCGACGGATACATATACGCAACATTTACGTTTAATAATACCCAACTTTTGGAACGACGACTTTGTGTCGTTCTTTGTATATACGTTTTTACAACTCGGATACCTCAGGCTTCTCAGCAAGGATTCGCGGCATATCAGGCGTTTTTTATTATATACACCCCAATCAACATTGTTACTGGGTGTTACTTTTGAAGTTTTATGGGAGGGGGGGGACGACGTTTGAATTTCTAGACAAAAGAGTTTTCTTGGACCACGCTACAGTGGGGAATCTATTGGGATCATCGTGGTCGAACGCAGCGCAATCATGGTAGAGTCACCAAATTGAGGTGTTGGGCTTGCACATTCGAATGAAGTGTTTTATTTTTCATATTTTTTTTCATGGGATTGGCAGTCGAGAAGAAATCTACAACGGTTTTACGGCATGTACCCAAGATGAACAGTCTTGGCATGAAGGGAAGCAAATTGAAGGATCCAAAGAGCTGGTTCCGTGCATTGTTGGAAGCGATGCATCTCAAGACAGGGTATTCAGCAATAACGACTTGATATTTAGTGGTAGTTGAAAGAATTCACAAAGTGATCATGTCAGACTCGATAATTACGCATATATGGATGGACCCTGGGTTGTCCCTGCAGAACCAGTGACAAGTGTGTGGTATGCATCCGATGCCGAGACGATCGTTATGAGACAAGAGTCCGAGCCCAATGTAACAGCGGGAAGGGAATAGAATAGAATAGAGATGTGACTGAGATCGAGATTTAGATTGTTGCCACTTGGGCATCGATAGAGAGAGAGACTATTGAAAGATTAGCGAGGATTGATTGGCCATTTTCGGAAATGCTAGTCAATCAACAACCTTGCCGGGCAAGTGGGCTTCGATGATCTACACTTAGGTACATTCTATATGTACTTGTTAGTATGTACAGCTCAAGACTGGCATTGATAGTTCGCATTGTATAAGATCAAGCAAAACCTATAGGTAGTAGTAGTAGTAGTAGGTAGTGCATGGAATAGTTCCTCAGACAGATAAAGGATACGAAAATAGGTAGCGAGTGCCAACTCATGATTACGGGAGATGACCTATAAAACAAGACAGGATGGACGGATTAAAAACAGATGGTTCGACAGGCACAGTTCCACAGAAGAATAGGGGTCGTACATAGGAGACGAGGACGGGACGGAAGGGTATTCAAGGCAGGAGCGGGAGATCTAACGACGGGTAGCCAGCTTGAGCTCATCGGACACGGGAACGTGCGTGCATGTGCATGTGCATGTGTACAATAAATGCTGAGTTGTTGGTGTTGAGGGTTTTGAAGTTGTTCTGGATAAACTACTACTGTACTGTAGAGACTCAGCTGCAAAAGGTATAGATTATCAGTCGGTATTATCCCACATTCCTATTGTAGATTATTTACTATCCATGGATTGTTTATATCAGATACATTTTGGTCTACTCTCTACGGCTATGCGAATGAGTTGTTATGCATGCATACAAGAGACACGACAGAAATGGTCGACGAGCGATTGTGATTGTGAAGCCATCGCCAGACCTGACCAGACATGTCTTGATGCCTGAACTACCCCAAAAACCCACACGATGAACAATGGGAGAGGAACACAAAAGCTCGTATGCGCTGTTGCTTGTGCCACTTGATCGGAGACATGGCTGCAAGCACGCGATCTGCACGTCTTTCCAAGATCTTCCCTGGACCTCCCCTTTTATGTGATGGTTCTATTCTGTATCACCGGGAGCACAAGAAGAGTGAGTATATAATCATCATATCATCTCAGAATATGGCATGAACCCAACACCCCCTTGCTCTGTGCAACGGTAACATAACAAGGTCAGCGAGAACAAGAACAAGATAAAGGCGCTCCTGTGCCGCGTGTCTGCAAGTGCTTGGCTGGTTTCTCCTCAGCTGGGTTACATGGCATTACATGTACGGAGTCTATATGTATGTACCCATCCATGTTGGCTTAGTCTGTATAATGGATCTATAGTCAGGCTGGTAGAACCGCTGGTTCGAGATTGTGAGGCTCTACGAACCATGTGTATTTGCCATTACTGTGAGGCTCATAGTACGTTCAACTGTTTGTATTGGACTTTAAGCTATGGCTTGTTCCTCGTAAGGGGGGTGTTTGGGTATATGGAAGGCCTCAAGCACAGAAGGCACAAGAGTCAAGACCTGCTTTGATTGAGACATGAAACGAATGGCTACCGAGTCTAGATCCTCAGTCCCTAGACTTTGCAGTGGGATCGTTGTCTTCAGAAGGTGTCGTAATTGTGCAACTACAAAACGACCAGGACATTTACTTGATGACTGATTAACTGCATGCATGTTTTGATCGTTGGTCATAGAATCACTACTCAGTGCGGAATTGCGCCCATTTCTCAAAAGTCTAGCCCTTTCACTATTTTATTTTAATTTTTATTTTACTTGGGCGTCACCGTCGTTTCATTCTACGAACTCTTCAACAGCCGTCATTCCAGTGAGAACCAAAGAAAGCCGCCGTTCCAACCCAGATGGGGTATCGGGCCCCGTCACAGCCACGTGGTATTTTACACCCGAAGAGCCAGGGTCCAGTTCTAGCTCCTTGGTCTGTCTTTGCCTTTGCCAGCCTGTTTTTCCACCCGGGGTGTTGGGAGTCTTGTCACTACGCATGGGCAGCACGAGGTGCTGAACCATCGATATGGGGCAAGAGGGCAGTGGATTGCATGCAAGGGATGAAAGTAGAGGTCCGTTTAGAGAAGGTCAAATTGGTTGAGACCAAGAAACTAAGGATAGTTGGAGACTTGCTAGACAGGGATCAACGTAGAGGAATGTGACGGGTGAAGATAGTTATAACAGCCATTCTTTTCCCTCGTGGTCTTTGACGGGGGAGTCATGACTTTCAAGGGCGGGCTTTCGGGTGTCTCGGTTACAGAACTCGATGATTTAGTACAAGATACTTGGTTGGATAGAGCTGCTTTGAGTTGAGTTGAGTTGAGCTTAGTTGAGCTGTTTGTCCCCTTGCATTTCGACGTTGCATGGCAGCGGGTTTGATTCAGTCAAGGGTCTGACATGATCGGGAGATGTAATTAGGGTATGTCGATTTTGTTTTTTTGTTTTTTCTTTTTTTGTTTCAAGCGTTGACTTTGGACTGACGTGCATCCTTAGACTACTGTACTGTATATAGGATGTAGGTGATGATGACTCTTTGATGATGTAGAACCTATTTTACCCAATAACGACAACTGCCATGGAAGTCAAGCTGTAAGTGTACATATAAACCAAAAAAGATACCGAGGTGCTTTCACCTGAGACGTCACTGCTTCTTACCTAGTTCTGTTCCAAAACCCCGTTTCGTTCAAAGTCAAAGAAGAGCTAGTCTACTCAGTAACAAACTGGCCAGGTTCATCAGACACAAGACAGCTAGACCGAAGCCGTCTTAGATTCGCATGACTCTGGCTGACTGACTCTCATCATGTCATCCTTGGAACATAACGGGCACGGTACTTGCGAAGCAGCCGTGTCCGTGCCTGATCGAGATTTGATGTTGAGTCTAGCTAGAATGACAACGGGACATGATCTGCTTGCTAGTTAACACAAGCTAAACCTGTCGATCCACAAAACACCAAGAAAGATATCCGGACGACCGTGGACAGCGAGTCACAGATGAACAAGGTCTTGCAAGCCACAATTCGGCGAACGTCAGTTCTTATTACCGTTTGTGCCTAGTGGGTATGGTATTCTGCTTCCCACGAGTGTTGGTTCAGTCTGGGTTAGTTCAACACTTTTTAGTTTCTTCGATCATGCCACCTCAAGATCTGTTTGGAGATCGAGCCGCCGCCATGTCTTGGAGGTGACGCCCACTTTGGAATGGGCGGCGTGTGCCTCGCCTCGGCAATTGCACAGCAGGTAGACCCAAGGGTGTGTGATGTGAGAGGCGTTGCAGAAAGCAAGATGTTAGTCTATAACAGCTAGACCGGGGCATACTATGTCTTAGTTGTGAGACTGAAGATACTCTTGCGATTGGACAGTATATCTCCTCCGTCTCCCTACTACCCCAGGAAGGATTCTGAGTTGTGATAAACTTGACCAGCGGGAACTGAACTGGACTGACCTGAATGTCATGCAGAGTATATGTCATTTTATCAAAGAGACGATGTTACATGACTACCTCGGTTATATCTACATGATCTGTCAAGATATGCAACTATATCGGCGATTCCTGACGTATAATCTAGTCTAATTTAGTCTAGTCAGCCAGCCTCAGGTCCAGAATGTGGCCCCATAACGGTAGACCGCAGTGAACCAGTATCATTCCGGCCCTGAGCAAAGATTGTTGGTCAGTCACCGTTGAGTCGATGCTAAATATCTGCACTAGTCACATCGTTAGTTTCGAGACAGGGACCAGGGACTTTGAATGCAGATCACCATAGCACTAAACGTTAGCCAGGAAACGCCCTTCCTTCAGAGAAGAGACCGAGTATCTAATCAATCTCGTATTTGAGTGTCGTGTAGGAAATGATCTGTGGAAAGCCTTTTCCAGTGTTGGTTTGAAGGTGAGCCAGTCAGTCAGGTTTAAAATAGAGACCAAGATGGACGACTCATATTGTACTGTAATTCAATAACTGCCTTCTTAACCTTGTACTATATGTACCTACTATAGTTCTCATCCTTCCGGTCTCCGGATCCGGACCCCGGCCGGCGTATAAATTTATATCCCAAGCCGCCTCGGCCCCGAAATTAGCTCAGATCGGCATCGGAATCGGCGTCGGAGGGGAGCTACCGGGGGTCATTGTATCTCTATCTCTATCTGTAGCTGTATCTGGTCATGTCTCGGTCCTTCTCTTCATGTCTGTCTCTGATTCTAGTCAACATGTCTTAGTTGTCTCCTAGCGCTTTCACTCACATGATCACATGGCCGTTTTGACACGTTCATTTTATTTCACTTTCCTTTCCATTGTTTCCACTGCTTGTGAAGATCTTTACCAGCTATAGTGAATCTAACTGAACCACCCTTCTATTGAATCTTTCAACATGACACACTCTTGCATACCAAAAAAGAAAAAGAGAAAAGAAAAACCAACAATGCGTACCATGTTACAGATCGTCAGTCATTGTGTAACACCCCCCGTCTCACTAAGCGGGAAAAAGTAAATCATATTATCATACATGCATACACACATGTACAGCAACAGCCTCAAAAGGGGAGCGTCGTCTCGTCAATAATGATGAGTCTCTTTTTTTCTTATAGTATTTTCGAGATGGGGCGAACATCTAATCTCACCGGTCCACGCTAGACGCATTCGTGAAAAAAACCGGTCAGGGGTCCCTGTTGTTGCATCATATCCTGAGAAACTCTTCTCTTCCTCTCGGCAGAAATCGATACTCAAAATTGGACATGTCAAAATAACCAGGATCTGATTTAGAGTAACCAAGTTTCCTTTTCTTTTTAATCTTTACCAAAATTCCAGCTGAAAAGGGGGCAGGCAAGCAGGCAAGGGGAGCTAGCTACTCTACCTAGATTAAAAAAGCAAAAAGCCCCTTTAGACAGCCACAACTCAAAAAGACATGGGATTTATCCCGTCTCTCGTCAACAAAGAAACGAGTATCAAGAAAACCTAGAACCATGTCTTTCTTTCTAGAAGCGGTCGTAGGGTGAAGAAAGAAAAAACAAAGGCGCTCTACCGCATTATCAGGGTAACGCGGCACGGCACGGCACGGCACGGCTGAGAGTTCCTAATAAGAGTTTTCCTCTGAAGGATTTGGTGTTTCTGAGTGGGAACTCTTCCTTCTTACCTACAGGGACTGAACTAGCAACGCAATGCAACGCTCGGATGGAATTTGGGAATCCTTACATAGTCACAGTCCACCTCGAAAATGAACAAAAGCTCCGAGCGCACAGACGTTAACTGACTCTATCGAGATAGGTCCCTGCCTGGTCTGTGACGAAATCTAACAAGATGTGGTCAATTGTGTAATGCAGCATGACTAGAATGGGGGTCTTGACGATCATACAGCTGACCAAGTCAAAGCCCCCCAATACGGCTCGGCTATCTAAATCCGCCATCATGGTTCCTTCTGTAGGATCATGGTTGAGTATTCACACCAGATAAAGGATTCAACTTCTATGATGGTGCTTATGCGCTCAAGCATGCCATACGAGTCAGACTTATCGAGATTAAGACATCACTCTGACGACCATGGATCAAAACAAGTTGACATATCTTTTTGGGGGGTGCGATAGGCACAGCCAGTTGTCCGATAATCTTGAGCAACAGCCGTGCCGTGTCTCAACTGAGTCGTCCGGAAGGTCAAGATAGTACGGTACAGTATTGGTATATCCTAAAAAACCACTTGTCTGAACTGCACATCATCTCTGTCTAAGTACATTCATTACGAATCAAAGAGAAAAACAGAAAGAGAGAAAGAAAAAAAAAAGGACCAAAAACTCCGACCAATGTGCAGTGCCGTTTTGTTTCACGATGCCATCACCTCTTGACCATCAATCCATTCGCTCTTCCGCTTAAGGGAGCCATTGACAGCCTCCGCCTCTGCTGCTGCGTGTGCCTTTCCGTTAGGGGAGTTGCTTGATGATCCGCCGCAACCTCCTCGGAAGCCGTTGAGCAACCGTTCGAGACCGTGAATGCCGAGACCCGCGAAATCGCGGCCGGCCGTCTCTCGCTCGCCGATGGCAATCACGGCGCCGATAAGGTCGTGGTTGATCTCGTCGTTGACAACGCTGTCGTGCTTATACTTGGGATGCACATCGATAAAGTTGCGGATCCATCGAGCTGCGGTGTCGAGATGTCCGCTTGCTCGTCTGGAGATCAGGTCGAGATATGTGGACAGGTGACACCTGGTTGATACATCGACATTGACGCTGTCGAGGTAGCTCTCGACGATGGGGATCAGACCAGGAAACTCGCCTGACTCTGAGCCGTTGATGATGTCGTTGACTGTCATCTCCTCGAACTCGTGCTCTACGGGACCACCAGGGGACGCTGGTCGACTAGGATGAGCTGATCCGGGTCGGCTGTCGTCGCCAAACGTCGTGTTCGCTCTCGAGGGACGGCTGGGGAAAGGGTTACGTCGGAAGTAAAACCTCTCCTTCAAGACAGCATCCACCTCGTGCGCGCGCTCCATGTTCTCGTCGACCTTCTTGATAGGGATGTAGAAGTTCAGGTCAAAGGATAGAATGGCTCGTGTGACCAGGACCATGAATACAGAAAAGGCAGCGTTCTCGAAATCTGTAATTTGAATCTCCATGGAACGGAATTCGACTCGCCAGCCGATGCTGTTGTCGGCGGGTGGGGGCTTGAAACGCATATGCTGCCAGTTAGTCGACTGGATATTCTCGAAATGGTCGGTCTTGCTGAGATCCAACTCCTGAAGATCCTCTTCAAATACGACAATTGGGTCACGGATAAAGAGATGGGCAAAATGGGTAGCCAGACGATCGTCCATGCCGCCCTCGAGGAGTTGCCGCTTAATGTCCGAGTCATATACCAGCTCAGGATCGAGGTACTCGTTTCTCAACCTTGGGTCTATGGCGATATATGTCGAGTTGGATGCATATCGCGACTTTGGTATCCTCCTAACACCCTCCGTAAGAGGCTATTTCAGTGTGAGTAACGTTCATCAAGTTTGCAAGTGTGAGATCAAACACGTACCTTTTCTCCCAACTCTTCTGGTGTTCTACAGTCAACGGAGCGGCTGATCTGGTTCCACCGCACATCCGTGTTGGCGAGGAATCCCTTATACACGGGCGTTGCGGCGGTCAAAGCCAACATAATGGGACCAAGCGGGCTCAACTGATCGTAAAGCATTCGTCCTTCAGTGATGTTCTTGGCTTGGAAAGTGATCTGGAGACAACAACTGCCCATTCCGAAAGCCATGGCGTCCATGTGGATGAAGTCGTCGGGGGCAGCTCCGTTCCGCACGTCGTCGTCCTCGGGCCAGTCATGCTTGTCAAAGTTTACAGTGGGATCCTTCCAGGGTTTCGGTGTGTTTGTATCGTGAAAGATGGGAACATTCACCTGGACCTTGCGGCCCCGTCGAGAACGAATGTTGGCTGCTAGAGTTGGGAATCTGATATGGGGGTTGGCGATCTCATCCGGGACAAATTGAGAGCGGAGACGGGGTCCTGAGGGTGGGAAGTAGGGGTCGGTGAATTGTCCTGGAACGCCGATTTGAGGGTAAGTTGTCAGAGTGATGGGATACTCGGTGGAGAGCATGTGCTCTTTCGCAATCTTCCTCCGCAACTTCATGTCGGGTTCCACGTCGAGGAGCTCCTTGAAGCCGATACCCCAGGGCTTACCCGGAGTAGCTTCCAGCATAAAGCGACCAAACTCGGGGTGGAAAACAGGAATGGTTCTTTCCCTGGATGATGATCAGCGGAGATACCACAGTCATTGGGGGGTTCTCTACTTACGTCTTCTTTTCAGTTGAGCTCGGTTCTTGAAGTTCCGGAACACAACCGCCTTGCTTCTTGAGGTCTTTATCGGCGGCTAGTGCCTCAAGAATCTGTGCTTGGCGAAGAGACAGCAGCACTCGCTGGTTGTCCTCTGAGTAGACCACAACAAGATATTCAACCTGTTTGAGTTGTCAGTCAAGTAGTCTCCAATTCTCAAGGGCCATGACCAACCTCATCACCCCAGAGAAGAGCATCGCGCTCCTTGCCCTTTGCTTTGTTCCATATCTCCAACAGTTGCTATAGGCGCAAGTGAAAGTCAGCAATCTGTGTCATGATTCATTACTTCTTATGCGTCTGTTCGCATATAGTGTATAAGTGCTTAATAGAGTGAGGGTAAGATGAGTGAATTACCTTGATTCCCCATTCTCTGACTTGAGGGGCACGCTTTTTGGCATCAGGCCAGTCGAGGGCCGTTCCAAGAGCTCTGAGATCAGGTCAGCGCGTGTATTCTCTTGTGAGCACTAGAACGGTGCATGTGACAGCGACTTACAGAAGACCCATAGTGAGACAAAGAATGAACTTTGCTGGGTAGAAAGGAAAAAAAGCAATTTGAGGCGGGTTGAAGATGGAAATTTCGGGCCTAGAGGCTGGTTGGTCGCTTAAACGCGCCGTCGGCCTTGATTTATCGGTATTCGGAAAGATCTGTTCAAAATGACGAAAACCAGGTGATAAGATGATAGAGAGATTCGGGTAAAGTGATCAAAATGTGAGATGGCTCTTTGGTCCAGAGCGACTGAGTTGAGGTCGACTGTGCCTGGAACTATGATGTATGACAATTCTGATTCTGTCCCGAGGTATATAATCACTTATTAAAAGCGAAATCGGCAGGTCGACGCTAGTTTGGCGTAATAAAAAGTCCTTTTTTTTTCTTTCCAAAAAAGATATTCCCCTCCCCAGGATGGATGTCGGAGTTTCGGATTTGTTGTGAGAACAAGACCTTTTTTTTTTTTAATTGGGAGGTTGAAGATAACCAGATCCAAGTCCTCTTATCAGTTAGTAGTATTCCGAGGTTGCTCTTTCTCACGAGACAAAAAGGATACAGGCTGAAGGAAGACTGGTTGGTCGACGACTGTCAATAATAAAACTGTCGAGCGACGACCCGAAGATGTTGACAAAAAAAAAGAGAAAGGAAAAAAAAGTCAATGTCTAACTAACAAAAGAGTAACGGCCCGTGTCGATCAGTGGCATGAAGGGAAAGGGGAATATAATAGAAAAGCGACTGCTTCCGCAAAAGAGAGAAATAAGAGTAGGAAAAGCTTAATAAACTATTCCGTACTACCTACCGGTACTATTCCTCTTGTCGCATTTGGCAGCCGAGACTCTTGTCAAATTCCGCGGGGTTGTCCGTCTGCGTTGTGCAAGTGTAAAAAGAAACGCCGAAAAAAGCAGTCTCCAAGGCCTATCTTGAACTGATGGATGGGGTTGACAGTGGACCTTTCAGTGGAAACAATTATTATTATTAGTTTGCTTTATCTTTGTTATCTTCTGTTTCTTATTTCTATTTTGTCTACCTACCCATCGGTCGGCTTGTGATGAGATGTTGCATCGCATCGCGTTGTCATGCGGAGCGGATTTTCTGCTTAGAAATCGACTGAAAATATCAAATCGGACAAGGGCCAGATGATGCCATCGCACGCTAGCTGTAATAGGGACAAGTGACCAGGGCGTGGAGGGGCAGGAGCCGATAATTTTGTCCGATAATATGAGTCTAGGGTAGGCAGTGGTCGTAGGACATGTAATAATTTTGACATTATATCGCCATTATGGTAGTTATAACAAAACCAGTTAGTTAGTTGCTGTGATGTGATATAATCAATTATGTTATGCTGCACTCCTAGTAGTACAGGTCAGCCCTACCGAGTATCCTGCTTGGATATCAAACAACTCTGTGTAACCGGGAACCAATATGCTTACAATAGCATCCCCGAATTGCTAAGCAAACAATTCCTATATGCAGCCGATCATACGTAAACCCACAGACCATTACATTACATTAGACCGGCGGTGATTCTGCAGCTATAAACAGCCAGCCAAAAGACGTTGCGCACGCAACAAGAGACTCAGTAACTGCAGAGAAACGGTTATGGAAGCGTTAAAGGCACAGGGTCAACCCAATGCTTGTATGCACCACCGAGACTGACCATGCATACGAGCATAGACTTGGCCCTTCCGTGTAATCTTCCATTGTTGTTCCATCGTATATTCCAGAACATAACAGGAAGCTTATGAAACAAACAATTTCATCCCCAGAGTTACTGTACCTTACCGCTACGTTCCCACTCAGCTGATTGGACTCTGCCGGACTCGAGTTTCATGCCGTCATTCATTCCAGAGCAAACATATCCGAGTTATGCCCGTCGTGTTGGATTACCGCATTGTACTTTGTCCAATTGGACTTGGTCTTCCGAATCCCATGTGAGCTTGTTTCAATCGACGCAAGATCAACAGTACCTACGGTACAGTACAGGAAGTCGGTTAGGTCAGCAGGTCAGGTGAGAGGAAATCGTTTGCCTCAGGCCATACATACCAAGGATATTCCATTGGCGACTGTTTCTCCCACCACCGGAGATTTAGGTCGGTCCAGAGTGCTGTTAACTTGTCGCTTTTTCTCTCTCCTCCTTCCAGTGTGGTAGTCATAGGAGCCAATCGACTAGAGCTATTCCTCGAGTCACGCGGCACCAACTAGCTGTATGTAACCAACAAGGTCCAACTGGCACACGGAAACTGAGTATATGTGCTTGATTCGTGCTGCACAGTACAGTGATGCAACACCTAAACAGATGTGCTGAAGATCGATTTTATCAATTGTTGAGTCTCGCATGGCGCTGTGGGCTTCGCTTCATATTCCATCCTTAGGTGGTTTGCTTACCGAACCGTCAGCCTCAAGATTGTGCATACTTGACAATCATGGGAATTCCCAACTTTAGGACTTGCTGTACCGATATCCATGTCAAGGAATGGAACACAGTCCATGAACATAGCCGGTATTAGTTAGCTCCCATGTTAAATGGCTAGTTTTGCAATCCCACCTCCAAACGAGGCGCGAGACTTTGCTATCAGCGTCCGAGTTAAACCAATCTCTTCCCATATTCGAGTATCACAGATGTAGTAGGTATGCAGTATTCCAATGTCGACTTATCAACTGCCGACCACCGAAACAGCATGTCTTTACCGCCTGAAACTGACATTGCTGCCAACACAAACCTTCAAGTTCCTCACAGTCACAACCAAGAAAGTCTGCCACAAGCCATTGCGAGCTAGCTGCACTCCTACAGGACTGTACTGCATCGTTGCATTAGCAGCCGCTTCGGCTTGCGGGGTGCATCGAGCTTCCGGTCAAGCCAGCAGACCGAACTCTATTGCATGGATGGCAATCATTAGCCAGCGTCCATCCAGACTCCATAGCTCAAAATTAAGAAGCGCGCCGCACCCTCGTTGATTCTTTCTTTGATCAAGGGATCGACAATGCAATACTGGCTGATGCGGTGCGTTTTCAGGGAATGGCAAGCCGACATGTCGTGACCTTTCGAAAAGGCGTAGCATTGATGATGCTGATAAAGCATAACGGCGTGCCTCCGCAATCCAGAACTTCAGCTCTAGCAACAAGAGTGAGACACGGTGGGATATCCTAGAGTACAGCCGGAGATGGAATGCCGGAGATGGTGTTTGTGGTATCGCAGTGTGTGTTGGCTTCCGTTCCTAGCTCAATGGATGGCTGACGGCACTAGAGAGGATGCCATGTGAGCGATGTAAGCCCCAGCTCGAGCCGCATTTCATGTCCTTATCGAGGTAGAACAAGCCAGCCAACCGCATACACACTCTGATACAGCAATCTCTCAGCTCTCGTCTCAATGCTAATGGAAAGGAAAGAAATAAGCAAATAGAAGGGAAAAGTATGGAGCTACAACACTCTGACAAACGTCAGAATCTCATCAAGACACCCTCTTGCTTAGAACATCAGCGAGCTCCGCCAATACCCTTGATGTTACTCAAGCAAGCCCAGCATCATCATATGCTCTATCTCCGGATAGGATACAGCTTCCTGAACACGGAATGCCCGGCAGTGTCACTGTTCTGGGTCCAGATGCCCAATTGTGGTTCTCACGAGGGACCCTGGCATCTAATGACAATGCACTGGGTATTAATGGATGTTGATTTCAATGCAGGCCGTCTAGGGACAAGTCAGGCCCTGAAGATCTTTGCGAACACTGTACGGATAGGTTTAGCAAAAAAGGTAAATAGGGCTATCCTTGGCTTCCAAGTAATATCTAGTTCATAGTTGTGCGGTACCTGGAAGTAACATGCAGCACAGATCAGCACAATTTTTGAGTCACAGACATAATGGCATGCATGAATGTATGCGACGAATCCGTCTGCATTGCTGTTACTCCCCGGACACGATTGATATGGTATGAATCAAGCTGATGATTCAGCGTTATTATCCATGTACAGACAGCACCGTGGCAGAATATCGAGCGCTGATACTGGGTGTTGCAACAAGCGACGTTGTGTTTCAGTAAGACCAGCTCACAATATGCAATACGCACGTGAAAGCGAGGAGATAAACTTGTCAGTATTGTAACAAGCGGATGCCATGTTCAGTACACGTGCTGCCATTCCTAGACAAGATGGATAGAAATTCGCTGTCATTCAGTGGATATCAAACGAGATATGAAGAGACAGACAAACCACCAGCCTGGTTGACACGCCATCCCTGGCGTTGTTCATGTTTCACCCCATGCACTTATGACGTGTTATTCACCAAAGCCTAACCCCCGCTATTCTCATACAGCACACACCAGCTCTGAGTCCCGTCTGGCAGCCGCCAGCCATAGCCATAGCCAGCCAACCAAGCTGGGTTATCCATGTAACCCCACTACTCTGTAGTGGTAGACCTCTCAGACTCTCAGCTACATACATCATACCCAACTGCTCTTCAGCCCCCCAATCAGGCACGATCCCCTACCACGGCCTGCGACCCTGTGGCTCCTCCAACAGATTCCCCCGCCAGTCTCAGACTTGATCCCTTCAAAACGACGCTTGACCGTACCGTACCGTACCGCACTGCACTGCATCATATTAACAAAGAGAGCTGCACTGCATTTCTTTGTCCTTCAACTCACACGTTACTTGTGATCTCGACCTGAGCGTTCCAGAATAAACCACCTTCGCCATGAACCCTCACCAGAAGAACAAGGTCGACGTCAAGGTAAGTCCCCCTAGGAAAGCAACCTCAGACGACCTCAAGCTCCCCTCTATTCATGACTCGGTGTCCGCGATAGCATACACTCAAACCCGCCAACACCACTCACTCACTCGCTCACCACAACCACTACACCGATCATGACCTATAAGCACTCCTCGACTTCTTGCTAACGACATGCTCCCCGCGTTATAGTCCCTCACTCCCGAGGAGCAGCGTCTCTTCCGTCTCTACGGCAAGCTGCCCTCTCGATCCGACCACTTCGCCAAGCATCTCAAGGATCGCAAGTACTTCGACTCGGGCGACTATGCCATGTCCAAGGCCGGCAAGGGTGACGGTGTCGACGCTGGTGCCGTTGGTTCTCAGCACCCCGTCCCCGAGAACATTCCCCACCTCTCCTCCCCGGTGAACGGCTCCGGAGCCAACGTCCCCAAGCACGCCCACCACGGCTCCGTCCCCGGTATCCAGGCCGGCAGCCCTATCAAGGAGAGCAGCTTCCTCAAGAGCGAGACCAGCGTCGAGGAGACCCAGGGAGATGATGCCGACAAGCCCCAGGATACAGAGGCTGCTGCACCTGAACCTGTTGCCGCCGGCGGGGAGGGCATCCCAATCCGAAGATAGAGCGCATTCGTGAGAATGAGCGAAAAATATGCGGCTGCAATAGGAACAACGGGATAGTCTTGTTTTTTTCTTTCTCTTTGATTTTTTTTTTTTTTTTTCATCATGCACAACCCGAAATGGTGGTTTGTACGAAGTCTCGTGTGTGGGCGTGCAGTGGATTGCGAAATCGGTTTTGACGACTTACGAGGATCGCACAGTTGGCGTTTGGGAATTGACAGACAATCTGGTTCACACGCACGAATGGGACATATCAGTCTGAAATCATCAGATAGGCTGGGTTGTTTGATAGCGGGAGATGAGATAAACCTCAACTTCTCCGCGCAGAGTCATCATGTTCATTTGGTATTTAGCTACCTGCTTCGTTTCCCGAAGCCACTTTTCTATTTCCTTTTTTCTTCATGTTCACATGTAGTATTTTCCAGAGTTGCATCATTTTCCCATGGGCCTCGTAGAAGCAGTCAAACATCCAAATTGCACCTAGGATGCAAAGCCTGTAGTTTAAGCCAGAGCCTTGGTCGCCATCTCCATGGCACCCTCATAGGTCTTGTTTCCACCAATGAAACCAGCGGCGTGGACAAACACGCAGCCAGGAATACCACTGATGCCATCGAGCTCAGCATCCCGGAAGCCTCTCCAAGACTCGGGCAGTGGCTTTCGGCTCACAAACGAGTCCTTGCTCTCGGGCACGCACTGGATACGCCACTTGGCACCAGGCTCAGGCTTCTCGGCGTACAGAACATAAAGCACTGAGGGGGTGCCGTCCTCGAGAGTGTACAGGTGGTCCTTCCAGGGAACAGACTGGCCCTCGAGAACGAGGATGCGGCCCTGCTCGTCGTACTGTGTGCGCTTGTTGAATGCCTCCTGGACGATAGTGCGGGCAGGTAGCCAAGAAGCGGCGTAGTTGTCGAGGTCGCGGTCAAATTCCTCACCGATACGGCTGCTGGCCTCGTTGAACTTGGCATCTTCAGCAGCCTGAGCCTCAGCAGGGTCAGAGGGAGTAGGGTCGTTCCACTTGGGGTTCAGACGTCCGACCATAGCGCCGAGACCGAAGGCGCCCTCGCTGAAACGCTTCTCGAGGCCGGCAGCAGCAATGGCGGCGGGGTCGAAGACAGAGATACCATTGTCGTGGGCATCGAGGGCCTCGACAAAGTTCTCGTAGAGCTTCTTGTAGATCAACTCAACGTCGGGGGAATCCTCAGAGAGTCCGAGGCGCTCAGCAACGATGGCACGACCAAAGTGCATGAAGACCAGACCAGCACTGGAAAGCTTTGTTGGGCGGCCAGGGAAAGTGGTGGTAAAGCCGCGCTGGTGGTGATCGAAGCGGCGCTTCTCGGCGTCGTACTCTCCACCGACGTCGACGACGGTGTGGCAGGTAGCTAGGACAGCAGGATCACGGGTACGGACGAGGTCGGCATCGCGGTAGGTAGGAAGGCGGCGGAGCATGTGGACGGCGAGAGCCTCGTCAGCGTGGAAGTGGCCATTGTGAGTGCCGATGAGGGGGCCGTTGCCCGAGGTCTTGACGCGCTTAGCTGCTGATTCGGACATTGTGACGAAGAGGCGACGGAACATGTACACTGCGTCTTGTGGTTGTGGGAAGGAAAGAGAGAATGTGGGGAGAGAGATGAAAAGTTATCGCCGATGAAGTTATCAAGGTGCGGGTGACAAAATAAGTGGTACATAATGGCACGGTACTAAACCTGCCCGTTTATAACATGGCCAATACAACTAAACATATACTCGGTAACTAAGATACCTAATATATCTAAGGTACTAGTACTAAGTTGTCTACTGCTGTAAGTTTTCGTCTCTACAAGATCCCGGAACTACTGACGTTCATATCTAGATTTTCTATCTTCTGAATGATGGCATGTGTCGTCACTTTATCTGAGATGCGTACACCCAGCCGTCGTAAATATATAGTACTGAGAAACCTGAAATACGTACAAGTCAATTAAGCCTAGATAATAATAGCTTATTCGTGTGCTGCAATCAAGGAGTATCTCGATATATTTTGTATTAACTACCAAGGATATTATTAAATGCAGACCCTGATATTCTAGATCGAAGGCGAACCAATCGTTGTGGATGAATTACACAGTCCAGACCCCGCCTCTAAAATTTGGTGTAAACATCACATCTGCTTTAGTATAACGTCGGATACCCAGAAATCGACCACCTTGGATTTTAATATGTAAAAAAAGATAGTCTGCCTAAGATACCAACGTGTTTTAGCTGTATTAGCCGCTTTATGGAAGTGGCCGGTTTCTAAGTATCCGCGTTTACGCCATGAACAGGGCATTGTTAGATCCTGTTATGCTTGCTTGTCAAGACCGCTCGATTTTTGAGGAACTAGGCTTGATCTCTTGACATAATTCTTGATGACCACTGCTCTATGATCGAGTCACGGCGTAGAATATAGTGTCCGAGTCCCTACCCACATTGCAGGAACTATTGATTAAATATCCTCGATGGCTGGGAGATCTAATACAGAGTAGTCTATCCGTAACTGCTATTGACTACCACGTTGACTAGTGCTCTTTACATAAACAAATGCCAATCGTTGATCATGGTCTTGTTGAGAAAACGGAACTCGATCTAGAACACATGTCGATCTTCCGTAATAGCAAACAAACTGCTATATCCGGACGATATATAAATAGGTTTAAAGACCCCGGATGACTCTGACGACAAAGCTCCGTAGATCGTATCCTGGCGACAGATCACGGCTCGCTTTGACAGTCTTGTCGTACGTTCTACGATATATCGTACCCGTATGTAAGTTTTAACACACTGACTTGGAAGAACAAGACAAGACAGTACAAGCAAGACGAGATTTCCACCCTGTAAGCGAGCGAGCCCACTGCTTGTCGTTCCATCCTCGTACCACATAACACATGGCCCGAGCAGCCATGTGGTCGCCAGGCTACAGCCGCCGTCAAAGCTTTGTTTCTTCAGCGGAAGCGAAGCGTGGATCTTGTTTATACCACTTTGGACGTCAATGATGCGCAGCCATTGTGCGACAATGGCCATGATTCAATCCCGAGTGTCATGTTATGTATGCTACTCTATATGTGTACATAATCAGTCCCTCGTTGTTTTACATCGTGTCTCATTAAGAGCACTAAAAAGAAAACCCCGATGGGTAGCCGCCGTTGCCTTTTTTTAGCAAGCAATAAAAAAGAAACCAAACCACACACTGGTACGCCTTAGGTATCATGCAATGCAATGCATTAAAAAACAATTCAATCAGCCGCTCGGTCCTCTCTCGTTCCACTCCTACCCCAATGCGCCTTCTGACCTCAGCGAGCCATGACTCGTCACGAATACTTCTGTGCATCAGTGCTCGGGGAGCTGTCCCGGCGGTTTCTCAGCCCCACCCGTAGGTGACAACCCAATCTCGCGTCGACGGAGTAGGGGTTCAAGCAACTTGAACAAATACGTAAGTGGGCTGTAGAAGGACATACAGACCATACGTAATATGTCGCTTGCAGGAAGGGCCCGAGACCAGAAGGGACTCGAAAGAAGTGTAATCCAGCAGAAGTGATGATGGGACGGCCCCGCGTTGACCACACCGGACCATGTCTACCAACATACTATTGTTATTTTGTCATGTTGTATTGAAGCATGATCGACTTGGTATCGCCACAGAAATATCCAAACGCCCGCCATATGCCCGTTTATATGTTGAAAATGCCGGCCTGCATTGATAAACTCGCAATTCGAAGTAGAGTTCGCTATAAGATGAGTTGCTTAAGATTACGCTGGATAATCATGTCCTGGACAGAGGCCATGGTGATTTTGAGCAGATTCGTATCAGTCGCGTTGGTGAAGTGGCCGTAGATTTCCTTTTCGGTGTTTCGGTTCAGGGCTTTAAACTTGTCCAGGAAGTATTTGCTGGCCGCCTTGTAATCGTCCTTGGGGCCATGGTAATCGGTGAAACCATGATTCGTAATAGGGCTCTTGGGGAGCTTCTCCTTGAACAGGTCCATCTTGTTGAGGAAGAGGATTAGTGCAGACCTGGCAAACCAATGAGAATTGGCAATTGACTCCCAGAGCATGAGCGCCTCGTTCATTTGGTTCTACGTCAGTGTTAGCATGTAATTCGTAAGCTTCTCCAAGTCTGTTAGGTACTGACCCCATCCTTGTCCTCAACCAAGCACTGGTCGTAACCACTAATCGCGACCAAGAATAACAGGCAGTTGACATTCTCGAAGCAGTGAATCCATTTCTTTCGCTCTGATCGCTGACCGCCAACGTCGAACATACGGTAGGTCAGCTGGCCAAGATCGAAAATAGTCTCGGTGATACCGGTTGTACGCAATCGAGATCGGAGAAGATCTTGATCATCTGGAACATAGTCCTCTCCCCAGAGTCTATCAATATCTTCAATAAAGCTTCCGAGTAGGTTAGCGCATTGTTACACTAGTTTTGCTGTGGTACACTACGTACTAAGTGAGGTTGTCGTGCAGCGCATATTCATTACCCATTTCAATGGCTGATCGAACACCGCTGTCGACCCATAACGCCTTGATAGGCTCAAGGTAATCAGAAGGCATCGGATCGTGTGGACTAATCTCGTGGTCGACAAGGATATGAGCCATGTGTTTCTGCAGCAATTGTTAGTCGCTTGAAATGTTTCGGCAACCGAGTCATTTTGACTCTGAGTCAGAAGTGGACATTCCGATGGTCGCGGTCAAAGAATAAGGAAGAATTGACTTACCTCGTTATCGGGGTTAACGAATTGGAGGTTGTGCTCGCCCATTGCCTCAGCAATAACCTTGAAAGACTGGACGATGTTGTTAAATATGACAGGCTTCCATTCCAGCTTCTCATTCTTGCTGAAGCCCTGGGAGTAGATGAGCTTCATCTGCTTGAGAACAGTAGACTTTCCGGATTCTCCAGCACCTGTTGGGTGCACGCAGCGTGTCAGTCTCGGTTCTTGTCAGGGCGCGACGGGACCGTTCCTACCTAGCAGGAGGAGCTTGACCTCCTTCTGTAATCTCTTCTCATCTTGACGGAGCTGCTTCTCGATCTCACGGGATCTCGCAAGGCCGCGATCGCCTTTGTCTCGGCTTCCAAAGCACATTGTGGGTTGTTGAAGCAAAATTGGAGCGCCTGGTCTGGCAGGAGTGAATGCGCGACAGCAGAAAAATGGTGTCGACAAGACCAGAACTCAAATCGTTTTCGCAAGCGCGTAAGGTTACGGTAGTGGAGTTGAAGCTGTGGTGCAAAATTCAAGATCGGCCAATGCCAATGCTCAAGCTAGGAATCGAAGGAGTAAGAAGACGAGTCGCAAGACGACGTCGCGAAAACGGCGGGATACTCGGGGTCGAGTCACGTATTCGATAGAGGATTCGGTAAGTGGCTTCACAAACAATATGTCTTGAAGGTATCGGCAAAGCAATAGAGTTGGTTAGGTGACACAAAAGGAAGCCGACAAGTTTAGTTTCCCATTCCCGTAGAATAGCAAGCAAACAAGACCAAAGAGAAAATGGTTCAAGTAAAGTAAATAAGGATGGTGTGGGGGGAAAAGAACGGGCAGGACAGGGACAGCGCCGCAAAGAATCGGTTGGGATAAGATGGGACAAACCGAGCAAGCCAAGCGAGTTTAGGACAGGGAAGAGGAGATGGGGTCCTTTATTAATTAGTTATGTGTTGATGTCCGTCTATCTTTCATGGACCCTATCCTAAACTAGCCCCTCAGGCGAAAAGAGAGAATTGACCTCACTTCTGAGGGCAAGGCTCATCCCGTCATAAATCTAAGTAGGTACAATAAGCATGGCTACGGCGCAGCACAGCACCAGCGGACCTTACAGCTTTCCTGCCGCTGTCGCTGTCGCTGTCGCTGTCTGTTAGATCATTATTAGCACCAGCTGCAGGATCGCTGTCCTAACCTTCTGCTCTGCGTTTAGCTGCCCTCCAGGTACTTTCTTTTTTGTCCAGGGCCCTACAGCCAGGTAGGTAAGGTTTGTGTCAGTGGAGTTGGCCCCCCCGGAGCTTAGACAGCGGCCTCCACTAGCGTAAAAGTGGATTTCGACAGCCGGAAGGAAGCTACTGCACCAATGGAAGTACTACCTAACCCAGGCCGTCCGTTCCTGGCATTAAGAAGAAGAAGAAGAAAAAAACTTTCTCGGTCCCCCCCCCCCTCAAAATGTTTGGATAACAGATGATCAAGCCAGAAAATACACAATATGCATCCAAGGCGCCCACGAAGGTTCAACCGGCTCCTTCCTCTTCCTTTCTTTCCAGGTTTATCCCCGTCTCTGGCAGCGGACTAAGTTGCCCAAAAGCCCCTTGAAACACGATATCTCGAGCGGGCCAATAGCGGGTCAGTACCTGTTATTCGGAACCTTGGGTCAATGGATCACTGAGCACCTCTATTTTGTCGCTCTTTTCTTTTTTTCCTTCTTTTCTTTCCGTCTTGCCCCCATCGCCAACAGCTGCAATACGACCCTGGAAGGTCATCCGCGCTTAACGACCTCCACCCAGCTACTGCGCAAGAAACAACCCCGGCGAACCAGTAGACAATGCTCTGCTTTTCAAGACCCCAACCACGAGGTGTGTGTGGATGCTAGCTACGGATGCCGATGCTGGTAATTGTAGCGTAGCAGTGTAGCTGAAGAGCGGCGCAGTTCAGTACCGTACAGGAGATGAGGCTCGTCATCAACAGTCATGACTGATGTTCAAGCAGTACCGCACAGTACAGTGCACAACGGCCGCGACGATTGCATCCAGATTTAGTTGCTAGCCAGTTGACTCCCGTCTCTTCGATTGCAATAGACTTCTACAGTCCGTGCTTCGATTGCCATGCCATGTGGTTCAAGGTCAAGCTGTTCTAGACACTCATGTCAGACATTGATAGGCAGCTTGGCTGGGCTGAAATTGGCTGCATGGCGCCCCCGCTGGCTGACTCAAGTCCGACGAAAACGTCCTGGAGCTATTGATCGACATGACCCTATCCTGATACGACAGCTTTATCCTCCATGCCTATGCTTGCAAGCTAGGGGCGGCCTTCAATGACCCCTAATTCATCCCTCGTCTAAACAACCACAGACTCTAAGGGCTAAACAACAAAGGCTAGAAAGGACGAACAAGCAGAAACTCTCCCGAAATTCGGCAAGAGAAATTCTGGTGAAACATCTATACCAACCTGACTCGGTTAGCTCTCTGGTAGTTGCGGCAAACGGTGGGTCCCGTTTATTAAACAAAGACCATCGATTCTTCAACTAAGCTGCATCCGTCGGCCTGTGTTGAAGAAGTTCGACTCTTTCGTAGGGTCTTGATACGCTACTACACTATGGAGAAACGTCTAGGGGCCCTAACTATCAAAGTCTACCCATTGTGCCTGAGTCTCAAACAACAAACAACAACACCAGGAGAGATACTTGTGGTCATCTCCCAGTCACTCAACAACGTAGCTATCTTGATCACGACATCCTCTTCTCATTGGCTTCTACTTCCCAAAACGTGGAAACCTGGTTGACCCCTGCTCAACCTGCAGGAGTTCTTCCTCTCTTCTACTGTAATCCTAACTAGATCCCCACTCATTTCCGTTGACGGTTGCAGGGACCGCTAAACATCACATCACATCAATGATAGGGGAACCGTTTTGTAATAATTCACCTATCCACTGTCCATATTGTTGTCACAGCCAGCCTCAAACTCTACCAACGAAACGATCACCTCCAGCTACCTACAATAAGCAATGCTTGCGTCTTTGGCTTGTGACCTGTCAAGATAACCTGACAGTGTCCTCAACATTAAGCCCAAGACCAGTCACTACGATACATCACCTCTACCACCACCAACCGCAGAATACCACTAGCATGCTTTGCAGCGGATGATTCAATACCGAGCTTCATCGCGCTAAAACAGGAGAATTCGGAAACTGGCGACCAAAGAGGAATAGAGCATCTTTCTGAGCCCACACCTCAGAGCAGTTTGGCCGTCGGCACGGATCTTTGTTCCGGTAGTGAAGAAAAAAATCAGACTCAAATTGTTGGTAAAACAGCTAGCTTTGGTGTCTCGAGTTTTCTTGACCCTTAAGGGGAAGGGGTGGGAACAAGTCCTCACTCTCTCCCAAAAGCTCTGGCCATGTTGCATAGAAGTAACTCCAACAAAGATCAGCATCGTCTGATTACGTACGTTTCATTGATCGATGAATACGGACGAATGGCAGGGAAACGGGGGCAGAAAGTGTCCTCCCTGTCATTAACAATCATTATTTTATCGTTCGAGCTCTAATAGGAGGCGACGAAACAAGCTTAAGCGCAGCGTGAAGAGCAAGGGTTGCTCTCGGATCCAAGACATTCCGAACAGCATACTTTACATGAATCAACTGTCAGAACCCCTTCTATGCATATTGACGTTCAGCTGAATGGTAACGGATTCAGATACAGTAGTATGGTGTACGGATATAGGAAAGGTTGCCTCTAGTGCCCGTTCTCGATCTACATAATTCGACGATACTGTGGGATAGAACAGATCTCCCGCTCGTGATGGTAAAGCTTGATTTGTCCAGCTAGACTGGGGTCATGTATAACAATCGTTGGACGCCAATCATATAGATGCACTACTACTATGAGGCTGGACATCTAAAAGGTCAGTTGGCTTGGCAGTGTCTAATTAATACAAGCTCTTGTATAGATAGAGTTTAAGTGACAGTTGGCATCTTATTAAGACGCGGGAGGCACCCGCACATGCGGTGGTTCATGTTGGTAGTTTCGTTGTGCTATTCCCAACGTGGATTGGCTGCTGTAGGATCATGATGAAACGTGGTTCTTGCGATACATACCAATCCGGACAAAATATGTGCTTCAAGTAGGACGAGAAACGAATGGCCTTTCCGATTTACCTAAGCCAGGGTCATACCGACAAAGTCGTTGTAATCAAGTACAAGTATCGATCAGAGAGTACTTGCTGCACCAACCGCTCAGAGCCTCGCATGCCTTGAAACCGGTATACTGTTCCACGACAGTCAAGGCATAGTGTTCTCAATAGACCGAGTCACATGTTTTCCTCAGACAACATGGCGATAGTTACAAATTCTTACTTATATATCCGAAACTGCTTATCGCCATCTCTTCGCAAAAAGCTGCTGAATAGGTAGATACAGTTGGCAAGGGTCTTCAAAGACTTGGCCAAAAATGCAGAAGCGCTTTATCAAACCATGACTGTGTTGCTTGAGATTATTGTGTCAATAAGGCGGGCAAACGCGTCTACAAAGAAACTTCTTTGCAGTGGCAGTCAGGTGGGTAACAATAACAGAGACATTAGAGAAGGGTTACAGAAATATCTGGTCAGTGGCATCTAAACTAACCTAAAGATTTCTGTCGCTATCCTAATTGTTTTATGGCGACAGAGCTTTAGTGTCTCTGTTTTATTATAACAGATAACAGACCTGGCAGTGTCGTAGACATATGCGGCACTATTTATGAAACAAGTCGAAACAATCGTTGTCTTGTTAGCATTATGGCTTAATGGCAGGGACCTGATCATCCGGAATATCCAACCGAGCATTAACACCGGATGTGGTGATACCTGCATGAGAACAGCCTATTCAATGCAGATATGCATTTTCCAACCTTGAGGTTATGCGATGAGGACCCAACCTGCTATGTAAGGCTTGACAGTTGCAGTGAGTTTACACGTTAGCTTGTGCATAAGCCTATGAATTGTATACACTACGAGAACTCAGTTCATGGTATCACCAGTCATGCAGCTGTTTAACATTGCAGACATGAAGTCAACGCTCAGAATTCTATACTTCGCAATCACAAGGAAGAGTCGCGGCATGCATGACATGACACGTCTAACTTGAAGCATAATCAAGGTGTACCAGGGTATCAATGCCCATCATCAAAGTCTCTAACCCACCATCTCCTCTAGACCACCAACTTCAGTCTTTGCATCAAGCAGCTAAAAGCAGAACTCTATCTAATAATGGAAACCCCCAAAAACTCAACGCCGTAATTTCATGTCGTTCTATCCTGAAAGTCGTTCTCGCTCTGGTGGGTATAGCTCTTGGGTCCATACTTGGACCCACAATCGCAATACGTTCGCCAAAAATCAATGATATCATGAAGGGTTCGATTGAAGCTTTGCGCCAACGCTAATGAAGCAACGCAGGATCAAGATGGAAACATCTCATCTAATACCAAGTATTCTTGGGATCAAGATTGTAGAGAATTTTGCAATTCTGCCTCTGGCACATCTTCCCACGGTCGAGTGTCTTGAACACGGGTCCCTCGGGGCCAGTGACGTAGTGATACTGGCCAAAGAAGCGCCACTGACGAGGATCAGCGAGAGAATATACTTCGTCGCCCCAGTTTCCAAGGTAATGGAACCAGGAAGTCGGCGCGTGAGGATTCGAGGCGGCGGGAACTAGGCTCAGAGGTTCATTTGTATCCTCTGGGTCGCGATTGTCTTCTTTCGTGTAATCGTAATGGTATGCGTAGTTGTTGAGAGATGGGTCCCATAGAGGTCCCTTGTCTGTGACATCCTTGAGGAGTTTGAATGGTAGGATATAGGGATGTTTGCCTGGTAGCGCGTACATCGCATGCGATCCAACGGCCGAGTAGATGACGGGTCGTTCTCCGCGCTTTTCGACAGCCTCAAAGGCGTACGCCTGTCCACCTTCATGCTCTGAAAAGAACACACCTCGGGGTATGCCGTGCTCGAAACGCACCATACAATGCTCCCAGTCACCCACATGGTTCCCAAACCGAATTCCCAAAACGGTTTGGCCAAGATTGTATGAATAAAAAAAGAACCAGAAGGCGTCGACGATACCAGATCCCTTATCAACAACTACCAATACGGCTGGAGCGGCTGAGTAGCCATTTTCGTCGGGCTTGTGGCCATAAGCTTCCGAGCGACGAGGGTGCTGGAATTTGCGATGTCTTGGGTCCGAAATCTTGTGTACAGGACGATTTTTGTCGACATCGTACCAAGTGCTAGGCTCTCGAGACTCTGGTTGTCCTCCAGGATTTCCTACCGGTATCTTGGTATCCTGCTTGTCGTCGTGATCATCTGGGAATGGCTTGGGGATGTTGTAATGACTATGTAGCCAATTGGGCCGCGACTCAACATCGTCGTCGCTTCGAAGCGTAACCTTGCCTGAATGTTTGTTCAGTTCGTGTAAATTGTGAAGAGTCCATTTGTCAGTCGAGTTGATAGGCTCGTCATCGACATATGCAGTCATGTGTTCGACGTGCTGACGAATGTCTGAGGGCCAAAACTCCTCCCCAGAATACAGATGAACCAAAGGCGCATGCTTGGTGACATAGTCTGGGACATGGCGAAGAATACGGCGGCGCTGGTTGATATTTCGCTTGTGATCACGACGGGGAATCTCCTCGGGCTCCCAAGCTAGAGAACGGCGCTTCAAATCTCCCCATTCAGGCTTCTCGTCGTCACTGTCCCCGCGAGTAGCAGGATCACTGCGTAAGTGGTGTAGTCCGCACAAACTGAGCCAGCGACAGGCTTGGCGGTCCAAAAAGTACGGACTGCTATTTACCCAGCGTCGGTCTCTTGCTCGTCTCTCGGGGCCCTTATCTGTTGGGTCTAGTATCCGGGGAAGCAGCCATGCGCCGAACGAGATAAGCAGCATAAAAGCTAGCAATATGGAGAAGCGGCGCAACCAAATCATGGTTATTGCGGTGATGGGCAGCACAAGCTCATATGGCGCAGGATGCGCAGGAATTGAACACGATAAAGTATCGAGGATTTGCGAGCGATGGGGCGGAAGAGGTCGGAGTATCAGTATTGGTGGAACAATCGGGAGGAAAGTTATAAGATAGAATAGGTCGGCTATACAAGCATCACGAAGGAAGGAGACGGAGGAAGGTCAACGCCGCTCGCGGCATGTCGTTGGGGAGCAAGACCAAGGAGAGAGTTATGGAGAAAGAAAAGATGAAAAGAAGGCAAAGCCTTTGGCTAAATCGATAAAAGAAAAGAAGCGCGCGCCATAGTTCTTGAGCGTTGATCGGCAAGGGTATGGATTGGCGGAGTGTGCGTTGACTGGTGAGACGTAACTTAATGAGTGGAGGTGAGGGGTGAGTAATGCAGGTACTTGATTCTTTAAGGCAATCGAACTGCAAGCTTGCAGCTCTGGACAAGTACTGTGTACTGTACCTGATAGATACTACCTACCTGTAGCTAAGTAGGTCTTTTCTTGTAGTTTGCTGTCGGTAATATCCACGAAATGGCTACTAATACAGATATCGAGTACGAATACGCACAAGTGTTCTCAATGAACCTGGGGTAAGGATATCTGTGGAAGTTTATGCGGAGGTTCCTTGCTCAATTAAAGCATATCGCAAGTGCCTAAATGGCCAATACGGACATTCATATAATTCACTACCTAAGTAGGTATCCAGAGCTTCTTCACCAATGTTTTACAATTATCAGTGTTACACACCGTAGTCCCTTTCAACTTCAGCCAAAGAACGTAACCCTTCCATACCATGTGCTTCCTTTTCGTGGAAGTGTTTTAGCGCGTGGACCCCTCTTACAAAGTGACGGACTTCCCCTCTTGTCCCTCTCGGAGCCTCCATTGAAGAACCCCGGCACAACTACAATGGGCCGACTGGCTAACTAGACCATCGTGTCAGGAGTACACGCAAATCCGCATTAAATTCTATGCAACGGGGAGTACCAGGCACTTGTAGGTAGAAGGATCGAGACTCGTCCAAGTTCGAGAATACTAGTACTAGACCTGCAGTCCCGAGTACGATGCTTTTTGGCCCTTTGAAAGAAACAGGCTATATGCGACTAGTTCACCGTCAATCTTTTTCCCAACAAATGATCTTTTGGGAATGTGATGGATGAACGCACGAGTAAGGTGGGGGAACGGTGCTGAGTGACATGATCATTCTGCCTCTGCGACTCACGGCACACTACGCTGCGATGAAAGACTAGAAACTTGGATAATTAGGAGACTCACGAGACCTTCCCACGAGCTTATATCACTGGCCACAGCCGTCTGATATCCACCATAAGATAGGTATGTATATTCTGACGCACCACATAAGTTACCCAAGTAAAGAGGGAGAGGCCCTTTACTCTAGGGGCAACACCCCTTACTGGTGCACCTTGCGCTCTATCGCCGCCACTCAGGCTCATGGATTTGTAGAGTGCATCTTCGTGTCGGTGAATGTGAAGCGATTTTGAGCTTAAAAGGCCAATATCGAAAGTTGACCGCATACCAGTCGGCCATGGTGGTTTCATTGTAACCAAGTGCATGCGAGCCTCAGTCATAGCCAAGTACCCAAGATCGTTGTTGTATCGATGGAAACTTCCATATAGCACTCCTAAGGATCGGAAGCATAGTAGATAAGCAATAGGTGTCAATAATGTAAACCATGTTGTTCATTGTGGGCGATAGTGCACCACGGGTATCATAAACTTATACATCAAGACCTTCTTGATCTTGGCAGATCCGACTGCATAGTGTCAAAGCAGTCTGGATATCCCAGCATTCCGTTCCGCAACTGCCTCTCAAATACTTAGTCTGCCATTGACATATCTTCATCTTCATCATCGTCCGTCTCGCTCTGGTAGTCATCCTGATCCATCTCGTCATCTCCCCCTCCATGCAGTTCATCCCATCTACTTGGGGTAGGAGTCGACAAGTTCCCTTCGATATAAGAACCATCCATCGCAGACGGTGTCAAGGTTGCCGACCCTGCCTCTGATCCGCGACCACGTCCTTGGCCAGCCCGAAGTCTCGGTCGTCCACCCCTTCGCCCACTTGGACGTCGCCTCTCCCGTTTAGGGATGACCTCCTCTCCATCTTCATTCAACAGCCTCCTCCTTCGCCTAGGCTTGTAGTCGGGGTCTCGGTTGTCTTTGAAATCCTGTCCTTCACCGTCCTTTGCCCATACGGTGACCTGATCCGTTTCACCCTTCCTCTTCTTGAGCGCCATTAGATTTTCCAAGAACCGTGTTTGTTGAGCTCGTTCTCCCGATCTGTCCTTTCCGACGGGAATTCGAATGTTCCATTCTTCTCTAATGGCAGCTAGTGGATCCTCTCGAATAATGTTGGGCTTGCCAATAGTCTCGGTGGTCGCAATTCTCGATGCACAAGCGCCCAGAAACTCAACGTTCCCTTCCAGATGGCGCAGAGCGGGCAGGGGGTTCTCGTTATCGCGCGACGTAAAAATGGCTTCTGTGCCAATAACCTCCGCCCACGAGCCCTCAAATGTTCGGCCTTTGTACGATATAATGGGATGCGGTGAATGTAGTTCTAATATCTGGATATCCTCGGCTTCGTCACGGACCTTGTTCCCATTCTCTTTTGTGTCATCCGCTGCACCACCCCGATCAACTCTCTTGCCTTTATCATTACTCAAAGCTGGATCAATTTCGAGTTCGTCGTCGTCGGCCTCTGGTTCTGGCAATGGTTCGTTGTCGTTATCGTCATCATTGTCCTCTGCAGCGCGGAGGCCTCTCCAACTGGGATTTTGGTCGAGCCACGTTTTATAGTATCCGCCTCGGCTATGGTGCGGTGTCCGTGGTTGTCTGTCTTTAAACTCGGGATACGATAGATCAAGTGTTAAATAGTAGGTCTAGCAACAGTCAGCTGGTTATGCATGGCAAGCGTGCAGATTGGATTCAATTGTACCTCAGTTTCGGTGGTAGAATATTCATATTCCCATTCTTCTTGTTCATCTCGTTCTAACTGTTCTTCAACCTTGAGAATCGCCGCCGCTTCGGCAAGCGTTGCCTCGTCTGGTGTGGTCATGCTGGATGCGCCGGGTCGCCCAACCGGTAGTAGAACAGCGAATGGGGGTATTATAGATCACCCAGTAATATAGATTGACGCAAGGCGATCGTCTTCACATCAGTGCATCTGGGAGACTTTGAGAGCGACAAGTTCGAAAGGTCAACAATACTTTTGTTGACAAAAGGCAAAGGTTTGGTCACGAAACTCCAAGCTTAGCCAAGGTACTTACCAATTGGGGCTGTTCTGAAAGTCGGTCAAAGACGGCACTTTCTAGGAAAAGTCCAGAATTACAGGGATCAGGCGGGGTATCTTCTATGGCTCACAACTGCCCCGTTATCGCTATCAGGCTGGATTGCACCATTTGATGAGTCTTATTAGATTTGAACTTGGTCATATCTTGACATTTTCAAAACACCATTCCCTTGAGTCATCAGACGCTGGTTTCTACTATTTTATACCGAATCTAACAGTAACTCTCCCTTCCACCAAGAGAGGAACGTCTACCCTCTTTCTTCCATTTTCATTCCATCTGTGCCATCTATTCTAGGGCAAGATGCCCACTGTGCACCTGTTGGACTATGTTGCCGGCAACATCAGGAGTCTGGTGAATGCCATCGAAAAATGTGGTTATGAGGTCGAATGGGTTAGGTCGCCTGAGGAAGTTCCCAAGGCAGAGGTTCGGCGAGATTATTCTCTCTTATAGGTCCATCATGACTGATGCTTTCTAGAAACTCATTCTTCCCGGTGTCGGCCACTTCGGCCATTGTCTCTCTCAGCTTTCTCAAGCCGGTTATTTGGAACCTATCAAGAAGCACATCGCTGAGGGAAAGCCCTTTTTCGGTGTTTGCGTTGGCTTGCAAGCTCTATTCCAAGGTTCCGTCGAGGATCCCGATATCCCCGGTCTCGGAGTGGTGCCAGCAACTTTGGATCGGTTTGACGACTCAAGTAAATCAGTACCTCACATTGGTTGGAACAATGCATTCACAGGGGGAAAAGAAATGTACGATCTTCAACCGGACTCAAAGTATTATTATGTTCACGCTTACAAGTGCCCCTACAAGCCAGGGGAGCTTGAGTCACAAGGGTGGACTATTGCAACTGGGACCTACGGCACCGAAACCTTTGTAGGCGCCATCGCCAAGGGCAATGTCTATGCCACTCAATTTCACCCAGAGAAGTCCGGCGCCGCTGGTCTAAGGACTCTCCGTGCTTTCCTCACAGGCGAAGGTCTAAAAACCCTTGGCAATGTAGTCGACGAGGCTGTCGCCAATGTCCCTGTTAAGTTTGAGGACAGTCTAACACGACGAGTCATTGCATGCTTGGATGTGCGCACGAATGACCAAGGTGATTTGGTTGTTACCAAGGGTGACCAGTACGACGTCCGCGAGAAGGGTGATGATCGCAACGTGCGTAACCTGGGCAAGCCTGTTGAGATGGCCAAGCGATATTACGAGTCTGGTGCGGACGAGGTCACTTTCCTTAACATCACTTCTTTCCGGGATTGCCCTGTTGCCGATCTCCCCATGCTCGAGGTTGTTCGTCAAACGTCTCGTACTGTCTTTGTGCCCCTGACCATTGGTGGTGGTATCCGTGATACCGTCGACACCGACGGCACAAAGGTTTCAGCGCTCGAGATTGCTACCATGTACTTCAAGTCTGGCGCTGACAAGGTCTCGATTGGGTCTGATGCTGTCCTTGCAGCCGAGGAATACTACTCTCTTGGCCGTAAGCTCTTTGGCAACACCGCCATTGAGCAGATCTCCCGCGCATACGGCAACCAGGCCGTTGTTGTTAGCGTTGATCCCAAGCGCGTCTATGTTCCCAAGCCAGATGCTACCCGACACAACATTGTCAAGACACAGTTCCCCGGTCCCAAGGGTGAGGAGTACTGTTGGTACGCCTGTACGATCAAGGGTGGTCGTGAAACTCGCGACATGGATGTGGTCGAGCTTGTACAGGCTGTCGAGGCGATGGGAACTGGAGAGATTCTCCTCAACTGCATCGACAAGGATGGCACCAACAGTGGCTTTGACTTCGAGCTCATCAACCAGGTCAAGGGAGCTGTCAAGATCCCCGTCGTTGCCTCAAGTGGCGCTGGTAACCCGGCTCACTTCGAGGAAGTATTCCAAAAGACTACAACTGATGCCGCTTTGGGTGCCGGTATGTTCCACCGCGGCGAGTACACGGTCAAGCAGGTGAAGGACTACCTGCAAGAAAAGGGCCTCAAAGTGAGGCAGTTCGAGGAGGGCTTTTAGATCAACTTAAAATAGGAAAGAATAAGATTTAGACAACTTCTTGAATTCGGTACATATCGCTTAGGTATAATTTCGACTAGCAGGCATGTACTGTGTTAAAAGTCATGACCGTGAAAGCTTCAGTATAACAGAGACACCTATACGCTCCAACACCTTAAAAATCCATCAACAGAAAAGGAGATGCGCCAAAAGCCATGGGTATGTTGAACTTTTCTGCGACTCAACGCCCAATGCTACCAGACCTCTCCAAGAATAGCAAAGCAAATCGCCGAGCGAGCCTCCAGACTAAATTTTGGTAAACACCAACGAACGTAAAATGACATAAGAGACAAAGGACACATCCACTCCCAAACTCCATAAAGAAGGAAGCAATTTGTTGCCTATAGCTCCATACCCATCAACATCCACTTCTTGCTCGTAACATCAAGATCATGAGCCCAGTGATCCAGGGTAATCATGTCGAAGCCAACCCACTGAAGGCTCTTTGACAGCAAGTGAGCGTCATCCGCGGGGATACGCCTGTCAACGCAGGTAACAATGTGGGCACAGTCCAGAGGACCGTCGGCCAGTTCGATAAGGGCCATTAGACTAGAAGATTACGTTAGTAAGCTGCGGCAAGTCGGGAACAAAGATAAGCAACATACGCCTTTTTCAGGTCTCGGCCGAGAACGCCTTCAATATCGAAGAAAACAAAGAGAGATTTCTCCTCTCCATCATCAGCAACAAAGGCACGGAAGCTCGCACCGCCGGCATAGTCCCACATCTCCAGCCAAGCGGTAATGTCGTAGGCAGATAGCTTGTTATCGGAAACAGGCTTGAAGTGTTCGGGAAGCCGGTCATCGGACGGCGGCGTTGGTAAAAAAGCACCAGACAGGCCGGAGCCATTCATCGACGAATTCCTCTCACCGTGGAAAGTCGCCTTCATGGACTCGCAAAAGAATCTCTCACATTCTTCCCTGATCGAAAGTGCTGCCCCCCCTCGTCGGCCCAGGCGCCGGCCTGGGATCTCGCGCTTCTTGTTCTTAGGCAAGAGGGCGAGCTCGTTAGACGAGGTTAATGCGGCGAGGGGGGGGCTTGTTGGAGGGGAGGGTAATCCTGAGGAAGGGACCTCAGGAATACCACTCGGCCCCTGGAGCAGAGTTAGCATGGTGACATAGATATGGCATTCTGTAGAGATAACGTACCTGCAACCCCGGTAGTGCAGTAGTGGAGGCCCTTGAGGTTGGCGGCAGAGTCGACGAGGTAGCAAGAGGCAAGGACATTGACCTTCTGGGCAGCGGCCTCGCCGTAATTACTACTGTAATTCAAATTCTGATTATTCATTGGCGCCATTGCTGATGATGTTTCCTGGGTATCGACTAAAGTGGTGATAGTTGGAAAAGGACCGAGGTTGTTGATCGTCGGAGGTTGGATGTTAACGTTTTGATGTGACTTGACACAAGCGGGTTGGAAATCCTTTTAAAGAATTTGTGTTGTTTGTTTGGAGGCGAAAGAGTTGGAGTACAGATAGTTGTGGATACGTGCGGCGACGTGTAGTTGTGTTTTGGGCAACTCGTGGAGACTGTGTCTAGACTGGTGAGTGTAGATGTAAAGACTTAGGCAGCGGTGAGGGCGAGGATAAATAGAAATCGAGTGTCGGGCCTTGGCGAGGGAGAGAAAGAAGCCCAAGAATCTGACGCTCGGGGCAGTCGGGGCAGGAGGCACAGCGCGTTTTGTGTGGACCCCTCCTCACCTGAGGCTCTGGAATTTTGTGCACCACAGTGGAGGCAGCGCTTGCCACAGACACCCACATTGGCAGAGAGCAGCCGGGGTAACCTACAGTTCCAGTGGAAGGATAGGCGTTCTACAGTGCGACTTTCTTATCTTGGCAAACGTTGATGTGAGTTCAGCCGAGCGAAATAGAAAGAAATGCTTGGATGTGTTATTGCTGATCACAGCCAAGATATCGTCATATAGCCACAAACTTGATGAGGATCTTGTAATTCGTGCAATTCAACAACTGTTCAACACCTACTCTCGTCACGCCATGATTATCAGCGAAATTTCAATTCGTTTTCGATCAAGATGAATCATATCTTACCTTACCTTACTTGGCCAAGCATTCTTCTAAACCTAGCGCACGTTTTCGCACTAACGCGAACACCTCCGCAGCACATGGTGAGGTTTACTGGTTAAGGGCTAATAATGTTAGTCGCCAGCTGGCAACAAAGTAACGATTACCGACTGGATGGCCATGCAGAGTCCAAAGTATATTTCACGAACGAATGCATGCTTATCAAAGGTCACATAGTCCGTCAGCTCGGCTACTGTACCTCCAGGTTTCTGGTTACATATCACCGTTACGCACATTGTTTCTTAGAATGTCTCACGCAATGTATTAGCCACCCAGTCGGAATAGTCTAGAATTCTCTGCGAGCGTCTCTGTGAGACGATGTTTTTCAGTGCTTACATGGCAACGAACAGGCCTCAATTACATTCGAATGCCACTGTACAGCAATTACTGTATCCAGGTCTTCATGCCGCTGTGCTGTGCCACGCCTCAGTTCTTCTCCCAATGAATTATGTGATAGGAATCTGGAGGGTCCCTTCGGATTTGCATGATACAGCCTCTACAGTGTAAATATTTCTCAAGGGTACTACGATTATTTGGGGCAGCCTCCACAGTGTTCAATCACATGATCAAGACTATCATGATTGACAATTGGGCCCAATCGATATTTTATGCAAATTTCATGATTCTCCCTCGCTACAATGCCAGGCAATTAATGCAACATGTTTAAAGGCGGCATTCTCGGCCAGCACAATTCAACCTAACCCAGCCCAATCCAACTCATGCGTCTGTCTATCTCCAGGCTAACGACTCCCGTCGTGTAAGTTGATTGGTGGACACGCTATGGTCCCGACATAGTGGTGCCATAGCCAACCCCGCGTTTTTGGTTCTATTCGGGAATGCATCCGGACCGAGACCATCATCAGAATACCCATCCTGGCTGCATCTCTGCTGCAGCCAGAGGAACATGATCAACAAGCTAGGTACTTGGTTCGACCTTGGCCTTTGACCAACGCATCCCACACCTACTAACCTCACGACACCCGTCATGTGAGGATCATATGCCCAGTTACGTTCCAAAAAGCAAGCCATTACAGTACCCAAAGTGTAACAAAAAAGAATACTTGAGAATTGTGATATATAGCCCAAGTCGTACTAAAGCAGCTAAATCCTGTCGTGTCAAATTCTGTTGGTTGGTAAAATACTTGATCGGAAGAGTACTTCCGTCACCTCAACCAACTGAGGAACATCTTTAGCATCCATCTACCTTCATATCTATAGTGTATTCGTTCAGGTACTTTATCGTCGTCAAATCCATCTGCTCTATTATTCAGCTAGGTCCTACCTAACCAATTCATGCCATACTCTTGTCCAAACACACAAGAACATGAATCTAGTACGATTTGTAGCAAAATCGTCAAAACAACTGACTAAAGCCAGCATTAATATACTATCATACATTATTCCCACATCCCTTATATCCCTTGTGTAATATCCTAGACGTCTTTGTATTCAAATGTAACTTGTATTTTGATACCATTATCCATGTCGGGCACTGAGGCTCGCAAATGCATCTGGGCTGTGTCGACCATTTGTCCATGCAAGGTCAAGACCAAGGTTCATACTCTCTCTGCTCCGTGCAGCGAAAGGGTCCGAAGCAGTCGTAGCATTCGGACTCGCAATGGAGTTGGCAGCAGATGCATTACTCATAAACGGGTTCGTGCCAGATGACATTGGCGGAGGCACGTTGTGACTTGGCTGCACAGGGGCTATAGGAGTTTGTATAGACTGGTTTTCGGGTATGGTTGGCTGTTGTGGTTGTGTAGCATGCGCTGTCTGGTACGAAGGCTGTGTCGACTCAGCACTTGGCTGCTGAGGGGTCATCTGTGGGTAGTTGTTAAAGAGCGCCATGATCGAGGCTTTGTCTGGTCTCTGAGGCTGGTAAAATTGCTGCTGTTGCTGCTGGGACATCTGTGTTTGTTGTTGTGGCAGTTGTTGCTGCTGTTGTGACATCTGTGGCATCTGCTGTTGCCCATAGAATTGCTGTCCCGGCTGCTGTTGAGCAAATGGGTTATAACTCGCTTGGGACTGGTTCTGCATCTGCTGCATAGGAGGCTGGTGCCCAAAGACCTGCTGTCCTGTTTGCGCTATGGACTGGCCAGCATTCGCAAAGAACGGATTCGTAGTGGTTTCAGGGGGGTTCATAGGCGCCGGACTCTGATACACCGCAGAGCTTTGATACACGGCCGGGTTCTGGAAAGAACTCTGTGTTTGCTCTGGAATTTGCCCAAGAGTGGGCGATGCTATCCGAGTTGGCGATCGAGTGAATGGATTATATCCTGCAGATGCTTGGTTGGTATTGGGTTGAGGGAAAGGGTTGTTCGACTGTTGCGGCTGCTGTTGAACCGCAGCATTCGAATTCGTGAAGAATGGGTTATAGCCTGTCGACTGTGCTTGAAGTGGCTGGGGATATGTCATGTTGCTGCTGAAGCCCAAGCTCGAGAAACCGCCCGGAGTTGTGGGTGCCGAAGGGGCCACTTGTTGGTATCCCATCGGCTGCTGGGCTTGTTGCGGCGCTGGCCCTCCGGTATGATGAGGAAACAAAGGCTGCTGTGGAGAGAGTGACATGTTTTGAAATGCCTGGCTAAAAGCATCTGTCGGCTGTTGCTCCTGAGCGATGGGTGCTCCAAATGGGTTTGTCTGGCCATAAGGGTTCCGGTTCTGGAGACTTCCTGTCGATTGAGCTGTCTGCGGTTGGGCTGTGCCCAGGTTATCGAATGGGTTTGTCGAAGCACTAGATGGAGTAGTCGGACGATCTGTAGCTGAACGAGAAGGAACGCTGAGACCTGCACCGAGTCCTAGCCCGCCAGAACTCGGCGTAAGAGGCGTCAAGGACCTTGACGTACGCAGAGTGTGTTCTCGAGGTGAAGGTGTAGGAAGTGGAGAGGGACGGCCATTTCCCTCCCCCAATCGCACAAGAGTCTCAATCGCCCTTTCGATGTTGCCATTGACGCCTTTCAACACCAAGGCATTCCTCTTTGCGTCTTGAAAACCCATATCATGTAGCCTGGCCATCTTTTGTTCCAATTCATCTGGTTGATCGAGATCCAGCGTTGCGCCGAACACCTTGGACGGCTTGTTGGGTGGTCTTGGCGACTCGGTGCGACTAGCCTGAGCAGCTGCTACTGCTTTGGCATCCTTCTTTGATTTGGAGGACAAGGGAAAGATGGACGAGGCAGATCGAAATCCGAACTTGGTAGAGTTCTTGGGCGGCAACGGTGGTGGCGTTCCTTCGCCAATATGCGGAGACTTAGACTTCCCTGTTCCATTAACAGTGTTATTCATGTACTTCTGCCGGATGAATCGTTCCATCGCAGAATCGGCTTCGTCAACATCAACAGGCACAGGGGCCTTGCTATGTTCAGGATTGTATATGTTATTCGATGTGACGTTTCCAACCTTCCTCATATTCTGTTGATTTTGTAAGCTGAACGTAATTCTCGGGCGCGATTCTCGGGTTTGTCTTGTTGCTCACATCGACTTGCTCGTTGGTCCAGCTGTCCATACTCAAGGACTTGACTTTGGAAATGTGAGTACCCAACTTTCGATGGATTGCAGCACATCTCATGCATAGAAAAACGCCGAGCTAATGAACGTGTTAGTCGGAATCGGATTCGGTACTCGGTAAGAGTTCTTACACTCCATGATGCCCATGCTGAAGATAACAGTCCCCGTTAGCAAATTCCAACCATTTTGCATGATAGCCCCAAGATGAGCTTAATTGCATGTCTAATGCATACCTGGATTACGCGCATGGCAGTCTGCACACATATTATTACCAGGAACATTCTGCACAAGGTCTTGCAGAGCCTTCTCGTTCCGCGCTTGCTGACGCTTGCTCATGATACCCGACATTGGCGGCGGGACGAATGGTTGGAGGTTTCGACAACCTTTTCAGTAAATGTGATAATTAACGCGACCTGTCTTGCAGTGTAACCGTCTCGAGTCGTCTGTAGGGCTCGCGCAGGACAAGATTGGCGATCGGAAACTCGAGTACTCTCTGTACGGAGACTGGGGCCGGAACGGGAGTGATCGTCAAACGGGAAGAAGCAAGTTGTCGAGATTGATGTAATACACGAGAAAAGCAATTATTGGCGAAAATGCATATGAAAGAGAGGCGGAGAAGATACAAGGCGATGCAATGCGATACGATACCGTGCAATGCTGATGGGTCTGAAAAGAAGGGGAAGAATGGAGGATGAAAGTTGCCCAACGAAGGAGGTGCTACTTGTTGCGCCGTGCGATTCAGGTCAAAGCGGGTGCGGGTGCGGGAAGGAGCGCGGGCTTCTTAGGCTCTGACACTGCGTTTTGGCAGATTGCGAGCAGAAACCGACAATGAATCACCGTCCACGAACGGTGGAAAATCACAATTAGAGGGCCCTGTTTCGATTACTTCTCAGGTTGCCAAAGTCAAAACGTAAAAGAATTTTTTTGAAAAAGCTTTAACTAAGGCCGAGCCAAAATACTGTCCCATAACTACTCGACAAAAGGGAAAAAAAAAAGCCCCTGGCTTGAGCCTTCAGTAGTTAGAAGGGATTACTCGTCCCCTAAAGCCACGGTGGAGTTCCATCTCGCTGTCCGCTTAGATCCACCACTCACTTAAGGTAAGGTCAAGTTCCGTCTGGCTATCCAAACTCGTTCTAGACATGGACTCGCCCGGTCCATCCACCAGTTGAAAGCGTATTGATGGTCTTGGCTGCTAAATTTCGACGACGGCGTCAGGGGCAGGTCGCGTGGGTGAGACAGGGTTTAGATGAAGACCGATATTCATTACCACAAAACCCTAACGTTACGCGGGAGTCGCAGATCCATATACATACCTAGTGTGCAATTATGTTCTTTCATAGCAGTAGCTCTTGGGTTTTATAATGAACATGATGCAACTGATGGCGTTCAATATTTTCTCTATGTTGCATATCAAAATGCCACCTGTATCACAGTACTCAATTGCTGACCCATCTATGTAGGAGCGAATCCCGGAGAATGGAAGTATTGATTATTTGAAACCCCGTCCTGTGATGTTAAATCGCTAGGTCCTTATGTGTCCAACGCTTGAGCTACCTAGCATACCTAAGTAGTAGGTATGCATAAACCTCAGATTGCGTACCATTATGGCATGCACAGGTGGCTTTATGAATGCTTATTCGCAAACATTCATATCGATACTCTGTCGATATTCTTTCGGCTCATAATTCACCGAACGTCAACTTCTGTCCACATCTATCGTCATTCCGGTAAGCTATTCATGATGTTGCATGGAGATCTGTTAACAGCCCTAGGGTAGTTCAATCTTGAGCCACCTAGACTACTTCATATCTTCGCTGCACTTGTAAATGCATTTCCAAACCACTAGTATCCGAATTTACTAGCGATGTTTACTAGCAACGTGTGGAATGAGGATTGTTCGCAGAGTGATATTATATTCTGGTCCTAGAGAACGCTATTTATGTTCTGATTAGGAACATCCTAAGTTGTCATGGGAATTCCCTTTCCGAGACAGTAGACAGTAACGTAGAGCCAGGCTAGCAGGATATTACTTGCGCTCCCCATTAGTCCTATACGATAATTTGGATTTTGCAACGGAGCTCAGAAGACGACAATAATGTATATTTACGTACTTCTGTACCTAGAAGTATGGATAGAGGTGGCATGTCTGGTCGGTCATGTACCGCGTACTATTGCTGCAACGCTCGCATACTACTAGTAGGTATACCGTTGACGGGTTACATCACTTTAGTGGAAAGCAACGTCATATGATGCTACAGGAACCTTATTATACGCATATACTGTAAGCCTACCGAAGAGATAGTATCCGGAAAATAAAGTAGTTCGAGAATATGCTTTGAATTCAATATTAGTTGAATTCCACCTCTTGTAGCATTCCTTGATTGATGGTTGATCATCCTGTACTTGCAAAGAGTCTTGTTAATTATTCCGGCCTCCAGCCACCTTCATCACACCCTTTTTGACAGGGCTCTTATTCCCAACCCCCG